>LR991050.1:3484415-3646915 GCA_905163495.3 Cosmia trapezina
TTTAGTTCTACAAACTAAACTAGATTTCAGGACATATGAAATCACTTCATATGTATTCTAGATTATTGTGTATTTTTTTTCTATCAAAACGGTGCTATAGTTACTGTAAAAAATGAAAACAAAGTTACTTATTTTCACCGTATTTTAGGGAGGACAAGCCTTAAGTAGAGAAGAAATTATTATTCTTTCTATGCATCTGTGTTCGTCTATACAGGGTGTAAGTGTAAACAGTAGCAATCTTTCAAGGGGTCATTGTACTCATTATTATGAACAACTTTTATTATGGGACCAAACCTTAAATCGCGAAAAAAAATCAGCTGTTTCCTACATTGAAAACTTTTATAAAAATTTTATAAAATTTATTGTCAAAATACTGGTTATCCTGCAAAATAAACAACAATTACTCACGGTGATCCAATGGAGAACGGTTGACAGTCTGTTGCCATTGAATTGTACTTCCTCAAACCTTTTTAACCTTTCTCTTTCTGTATAATTTATTTTGCATCTTATAATATACATATTTACAAATCATATTATTTGTGGAATGAAATAAACCAGACGCCATAAAAGTATGCCTTCAGTAATTAATTAATTTAAAAGTAATCGATATTACTAACAGAACTTAATGTCAGTAGACTATTTCGGTCTAATTACAAAACGAGGTTTTTCATCTGTCATGGTTTAAACCATCTAGCCCGTTTTGTAATAAGAACCTAGCTGTGATAGAAATACAAAACTGACAACTTAGTCCGTTGCTAAGTTGTCAGTTTTGTAAAACTGACATCTTAGTGTGTCGGAATAAAGTTCGAAATTCAAAAAAGGGTCCACCTGCATCTGAAAATGAACCTTGTTTTGCATTGATATAGTAGAGGTAGATATGTTACGCGCTAACATCGCAATCACTAAACCTGGACTCGGCGCACGACTACATGCACCGAAACGCCAGTTCGATTGTGACTAATGTCAATTGTGTGCGTAACACAATTATGCGGTCCATGTACGAGGAGCGCGAACCATATCTACCTTATTTATTATTAAAATAACAGAATATAATACCAAGGCGTTGTACAGAGCAATTTTACAAACTAAAATGTGACACACATACCTACATAAGTAGGTTAGGTAAAACACAATTTAAAAATATATACAGGGTACGACGGCCGCCATGGCCCACGCACAATGGTCCACATAAAGGACTAAATGCGGAACATAGAACATAGATATAAACAGGGTATTTTTCTGTTGTATCATGTTTAGATTTATCGATACCCATCACGTCTGCGGAGTTTCGCTAGCTAATTTAATTTGACCTTGTATATGAAAACTCGCGAAAACAACAAAATTAACAAGCAAAATAACATAAATCATCTTAAGGCTGAAGCCAGATGAGCGTAATTTTTTGAGTGTTGTGAGTCGCATAATTTCGGTCGAATAATTTCTGAGTACGTAAGTTGTGAGTCAGCAGACAACTCATTTTGCGTCGCCGTGTGAACGAAACAGGATTTTTTTAGGAAACCGACTGCAGCAGAATTTCTGCGACCGAAATTCTGCGACCCACGACAAAATTACAAAATTACGTTCGTCTTCACACTAAAGATTATTGAAACACAAAGCATTTATTATTTCAATTACTTAAACCATTTACAGATACTTTTGAACGTCAAGGAGTGAGTCAGTCAGAAATATGACGCTAGTTGCCCCTTCGAAAGCGTCTATGGAGAAGAACGGGCAAGAAACTCAATGGACACTTTATTGAATTATATTGTTTCAAAAATATTAGTTACATCATTATGTTGAATATATAATTATAAGTGGGATGTTAAAAGCGTCCAGAGGAGCAAACAGAAACAAAAAAAATTATAAGTCGTGACAGCTAAGAGATGACCAGGGGCCGTACTATGAAGTGAAAAAGATCATAGATCCGTCATGTCTTGATCAAAATATGATTTACGACTGTAAAAAATCTGCATGTACATATTTATAACCATAAGAACCATCAGAACATCTATCTAAGTTAGCTTTGTTCTCTTTAAGTTTGATTTCGGAAATCATGACATTTTGGAACAAATCTAACTTAGAAAGCAGTACAACAATTCACCCACCCAAAACCAAACTAAAAACTGAACGCGCCGCTGAAGGCCGGCGCCCGCGGCGGAGCGCGCCGCGCGGCGGCGCGGCGCATTTTCGGCTATTAAAAAACTAAAATATGGCGTCGAAAAATTCCTCCACATCGCTGTCGACTGGTAGAGTACCCAAGAGACTGGCGGCATTGCCACGTTGTATGATAGCACTCCTAAGCCTCTGGCCAATGTAAAAGCCAGCTCTGGGGTCACGGGAAGTGTCAACCAGCCGTTTAGAGATTTCTTTGAAAGTTAACAGTTTAAATACAATCAACCTTTCCAAATATCATACTTCAGAAAGCTACATTAGACACATGTCGTATAGTCCGGAAATTTCTACAGTTACATTTAGACAATAATTTCAATGCTGTATAAAGTACCTAATCCATCTACTCCAACTTAAAATCTCACCTTGGTAAACACCCCTGAGATTTTAAAAATACCAGGTTCTATCAACCTGAGAAAATAAATTTAAATAACAAAATAATAATAAATAACCCCACCGACGGGTGACGTATCTCTACGTTCACGTCATCGTCGTGATGGGGCTCGCGTGCTCCAAAATAATGACCGCGAGGGTAATAGGCGAGGCTAGGATGTGTTCGCGATCTTTGTTTTATTTCAAATATATGTTCGTTTAATGGTGATGTATTATGAATAGCTAGGAATTTTGTTAAAGGCATTATAGCTGATGTATGTTTTTTTTGGGCTGGCAACCCCGCCCAGGGAAGACCCAAAACAAAGTGCTCGTCAAAATTTTATTAGAAATTACATATAAAAGTGCTTAGAATTGCTTAAGAGCGAGTGTCGACGGCGACCAACAACATAACCTCTGTGACGCAAGTATTTACTTACTTTTGGAGGGCGATTTTTCAACTTGGTCCCATTATAGTTCGGCATAATTGGTGGTTGAATTTTTCAAAAACCACGCACACACGCACATTGAGCACTTATTTGGAGCTGAACAATTTTATTCCACCGACATTTTTTCGAAAAAATCACACTACTGCGCCGGCGCCGAACGAACGGTCTGTCACTTCGTTGTTTGTTTGGATTTAAACGTCACCTGTCATCTACTCGACGTTCCAGTCAACGCATTTTGCAACACTAGAAGATGAATTGAAGACCTGCCTGCTGTCGTCGGGTATGTTACGAAGAGTGTAAAAACTTAGTATTAGGTGTTGACTTTTATTATTTTTGACATTATTTAATTCTTAGTACATGACATTGTTAATTTTTTATTTTTTATTTTTGCATTTTAGAATTTCGACATTTTCGACATTTTGGTATTTATTAATATTGTGTATAATAATCGTAACGTTGTGAATAGCTATTATTCATTTTGTCTGTCGGAACTAATTATTTATTAATTTAATTTTGAATTTAATTGATATATGAAATAACTATTTGTTTCTGAGATTTTAATTTAATTGATATATGAACTAACTATCTGTTTCTGAGATTTTAATTTAATTGTTATAGGAAATAACTATTTGTTTCTGAGATTTTGCTACAAAGTAATTATTTAATTAATGTTGTAATTTTTTTTTTTATTTTTTTTTTATTATTTATACATAAAAGTAAATAGATTATTATTATTATTTTTTTTGGTGATATATTTTTTTTAGGTTCCATTTATAGTCTGGTCTAGTTTCTAGTCTAGTTAATGGTTTTGTTTTTTATTTATAATTTTAACAGTTGGTTGTTTTGTTTTTGTATCAATTATTTTTAGAATTTATACAGATTGTGGTAGAATGAGTTCCTCCTCTTTGTCGCCGTGCCCTCACTGTCCCGATTCATCGCGTCTTTTTAGTTCTCGGGGCCTCAAAATTCACATAGGGCGCATGCATAAAAATGAGACGTCTGCTATAAAATCAGGTAGCCAGGTGGCTTTTGCAGCGGGTTCAACGCTGTCGCCTGGGGGTTCGTTGCAGCAGGGGGTGTCATTTCAAAATCTGGCTAAACTCAAAAGAGATACGCCCGTTTTGCGACACATCCCTCGGGGCGCGCGTAGTTTGGCTGCGGAAAAACTTTCCCAAATTATAAACAGCTGTGTGGTTAACAATGGCGTTGAGGATTGGTGCTCTCTCCTTACCTTCTCTTTTAAGGCATTAAAGACTCCAAGCAGATCGGACAAGGGTAGCATGGTGCAGAAAGTTAAAAATAATATCGGTTCCTTTGACCATTGCTGCTTGGACTCGCCGGAAATTGATGAAGGGAAGTCTTTTGGATCCCGATCTATTTCGAGGGCAATTGAAACCAAGGTACATGAAGGGGACCTAAGGGGAGCAGTTCGTCTGTTAATGTCTGACGATACCATAGCTCAATCTGCTCCTGAGACTCTTGATGCTTTAAAATCGAAGCACCCCTCGCCGTCTCGTCCTCTTGTCTTTCCAGAACCCCCAGATCGGTCATGTTTACCGCTGACTGTCACCGTCGGGGATGTGTCCCTGGCTCTTGGCTCCTTCTACAGTGGTTCGGCTGCAGGGCTAGATGGAATCAGACCGGGACACCTAAAAGAACTGACGTCCACTTCGGCGGGCGACAATGGCCAACGCCTTCTGGAGTCATTGTGCAGGTTGTGCAATTTCTTGCTTAGCGGTCAATTAAATCGAGAGGTATGCCCATACTTGTACGGGGCTTCTCTATGTGCTATCACTAAGAAGGATGGGGGTGTGAGGCCAATTGCCATTGGTAGCACCTTTCGGCGCCTGACAGCTAAGCTGGCATGTCGAGCCGTTAAGGAAGAGATGGCAGCATATTTACAGCCTCATCAACTAGGCTTCGGTACGCGCCTCGGGTGCGAGGCTGCCATACATGCCACTCGTGCTTTTGCGACGGGGACCGAAAACGCAAACTGCATCATTGTGAAGCTTGATCTCAGGAATGCGTTTAATACCCTGGAAAGGGATGTTCTTTTGAGAGAGGTGAGGGGAAGGACCCCATCCTTATACCCGTTTCTCCATCAAGTGTACGAGGCACCTTCCAATCTTTACTATGGTGATTCCTTGATCAAGTCTCAGGTTGGAGCTCAGCAGGGAGACCCTCTTGGGCCGCTCACTTTTAGCCTGGCCATCCAAGCGTCAATCCACGATTTAAAATCACCCTTGAACGTGTGGTACTTGGATGACGGTATCTTGGGTGGTAAACCTGAGGATGTGGAACAAGACATCCGCACATTAATTCCTCGTCTTAGGGAGCTGGGCCTCGAGGTAAACTCATCTAAATGTGAGTTTTTCCCCTGTGGCCCTGAGGCTGAGCCAGGGTTCTCGCACTTTTCTTCCTTTCTTCCGGGTCTCACTATGCTTTCACCTATTTCTTTCAGTCTCTGGGGTGCCCCGATCTTCCCTGTTGCGGTCCCTGAGGCTCTAGAGGATCGCAAGCGTAACCTTCTCGACGCCCACAAAAGGCTCAAGGATCTTTCTGCCCACGTCGCTTTGATACTTTTGCGCATGTGTTTCGCGGTACCGAAATTGACATACTTTTTGCGGACTGCGCCGACGTGGTGGTTCCCACAGTCTCTCTCATCTTTCGACGAAGCTCTTAAGGAGACGATAGAGAGTATTCTGAATGTTTCGCTGAACGAAGCTCAATGGGCACAAGCGGCTTTGCCGATCCGGCATGGAGGTCTGGGGGTTCGTCGCGCACAGGATGTCGGCTTGCCGGCTTTCTTAGCGTCTGCGCATGGGGTTACCGACTTGGTCGCTCGCATTCTTTCTCTTGATGGCGAACAAGTCAGTATCCCTTTCGCAGCGGACGCTCTGGCGGCCTGGTCAGGCCATTGCCCTGGCAGTATCGCCCCTAAAGAACCTCAAGTGCAGCGCTCTTGGGATGATGTGGGGGCGAAGGCAGTTCTGGCCGGCCTTATAAATCGGGCGGAGGGGGTTGAATTGGCGCGCTTAAAGGCAGTGTCGCGGTCAGAATCAGGAGCGTGGTTGCAAGCGCTTCCTTCTCCTCACCTGGGCACTTTACTTGACGGCGAGTCTTTGCGGGTGGCGGTGGCTCTCCGCCTGGGCTGCGATGTCTGTGAACCACATATATGCATCTGCGGGTCCAGAGTGGAGGCCAACGGCCACCACGCGTTAAGTTGTTGTCGTTGCTCAGGGAGGTTTCCGCGGCACCATGCTCTCAACGATATTGTCCGGAGGGCGCTGGTTAGCGCCAATATCCCTTGCGTCCTGGAGCCGCCGGGTCTATGCCGCTTGGATGGCAAAAGACCGGATGGCCTGACGTTAGTACCCTGGCAAAAGGGTAAGTGCCTTCTTTGGGACGCAACGTGTGTTAGCACGTTCGCCGCCAGCCATCTCCCTCGCACTGTCGGGTCACCCGGTGCCGCGGCTGAATCAGCCGCTCTCAAAAAGCGAGCCAAATATGCGGCCTTAGAGCCAAAATACTATTTTGTCCCACTGGCAGTGGAAACCACTGGTTGCTGGGGGTCCGACGCTATCAAATTTGTGGCGGAGATCGGCCGTCGACTTAGAGAGAGGGGCGGTGACCCACGCTCTAGTTCTTTCCTGGTGCAGAGGCTAGCCCTGGCAATTCAGCGCGGAAACGCTGCAAGTGTCATGGGCTCCTTTGCGCCGGGAACGTCTAGGGACTTTTATTGACGTAAAGTTTTTTGTAAACTTTTTGAATGTTTTAATTTTAATTTTACTGTGTGTGTGATTTATATTTTATTATTGATATTGGCAATTGATTGATATAAAGTAATTTTTTTTTTTAAAAAAAAAAATTTTATAACTAGATTAAATGTATTTTTAGGGTTATAGCTGATAGCAATATGTAAAGAGAAAATGTTTATTAAAAAAAATTGACATAGTTTTTTTCGGAGGGCACATGTCACTGTCGATGAAAAAGAAGAACGAAGCAGTGTTAGAATATTGTACAGTGGTACAGAACCCGTCGTGTGCGAGTTTTTTCTTAAACATAATAACAAATATATAATATTACAGTCAGTGGTTTACATTTCTAGACTAGAATTAAATAGGCCAGCCTATCTTTTTTTCCATGGTTATCTCTAGAAAAGAAACGAGGTATACTCCATCGGTTTAGGTAATTGACTAAAGGTAAACAAATCTTAAAAAGGGTTTTTATAGATGACACTTTCTTGTTTAAAAACATGTTGTAACCAAATTAAATTTATTTTCGATTTTTAAGATAATTTCCTCTTTTTATAAATGTATTTTAAACTTTATCATTTATTCTTAAACTTCTCTTCGTAGATGCATCTGATCTGCTTGAGCACAATTTTTTAGTTTAATTAATAATAATATTATAATATTTTTTAATCTGTCTATTGTAAAGAGTCCAAGAAGACAGGTACAACGAATTATAACGTTGCTAAATTGAAGAGTACAATTGTGTCGTAGGATGACGACTGAAGTGACCGGTATTACAAAAAAAAAATGTCTATTCTATTCTATTCTATTACGTTGAGTCGGTTAACCAGACACGTGGTTTTTTTGTTTATCTTTACTTAATTACCTAAGCTGTTGGATCACCTGTTTAAATCTTTAAAGGTGTGTTTACTTTATGTTGATTTTTGGTTCATGCCGGTTTCCTCTCGATGTTTTCCTTCACCGTTTTGAGAGCAGTGGTGATGAAATAATTTACACAAAGTAAAGCTCTTATCGAACATAAGACCAACAACACGTCAGTCGTAGCCATTACCACTGAGCCACATCTCCTTTTTCACAATTCCTATAACTAACCGATCGTTATTTTATTTAACTTTCTTTGGCATTTTATTTCATTGATGCCTAAATCGCCGACACCGCGCGGCGCTAAAACGGCGCCGCATGCGCGCGGATGCATGGCGGCAGCGGTGCGTTGCGGTTTTTTATAGTAACTCGTGCATTTGCTCTCGGAAAGTACTATTTGGTGAACTGGAACTGATGATGAAGACCACAGATGGCCATCGGAAATACTCAATTATATCTATGTATATCACAGGTTGCGATTCGATTACTTTAATATGGTTTATGCTCGTCAAAATGCATAATTGTGATGGTGACTTCACCATGAGCTCCAGTTCTCCTGGTTCCTACTAGGAAAACTCCTCAACAATTAACGTCCCTGCATTGGGAAAAGCAATATTTTGTAAAAAGTGATCAGCAGTTGCCATTGGGCTATTGTAACTTTGATAAATTACAAACTGACCTACTAAAAAGTGAAAAATAAAAACTTTTTTACAAAAAACAAAACCGACTTCCAAAAAAAACACTACAAAGTGAAAAATAACTTTAATTTCGGAAGTCGGGGGCAAAAACCTAAAATACAGATCCAAAGACACCGACTTCCGAAATTAAAGTTATTTTTCACTTTGTAGTGTTTTTTTTGGAAGTCGGTTTTGTTTTTTGTAAAAAAGTTTTTAATTTCCCTTATTTACATTTGTGCCAGTTTTAGTGTTCCTAAAATCCACTTGCTGAGATTGTCGAGAGTACACAATATTCGTAGACAA
Organism: Cosmia trapezina; assembly: GCA_905163495.3. Taxonomy (NCBI): domain Eukaryota; kingdom Metazoa; phylum Arthropoda; class Insecta; order Lepidoptera; family Noctuidae; genus Cosmia; species Cosmia trapezina. Next base: position 3,492,996 of record LR991050.1, read on the forward strand.
ATAGAACTAATACACTACCTAATACCACGACCCACTGGGTACATGTAGGTACAGCATAACATACATTCACCCATCTAAAAAGTGTCGTTTTATACAGACTTCGTTCTAATGACAGTCTAAACGCCCGGTATTTTTAACCGGAGTTGGAAAATTCGACAGTGCTATTAGACCGAAACTTTGCATTTCTGGACACCAGGTTAATTGTATGCGTTTCAACCGCGCGGCCATGGCGTTAATCATTAAAAAAAACTATGCCATTTTGTTATTCGCATCCAAAAGGATCGCATTCCTTTTGTCTGAAACAACGCCAATTCGTAACGGGAATAATATTAAACTAACGGTTCTCACAAAAGTTTTTAATTTATTAATAACTAGCTTTTGCCCTCGGCTTCGCTCGCGTGGATATCGGAAAATATCCCAGGGGAACGTACTACCGCGAAATCCTTTCTTATTATATTATAAAGAGAACCTCTGTGCATTTCCTAGGTTGAAGAGTTTTGGGTGAGCGTTGATGAGTCAGTCAGTCAGGACTTCTCTTTTTATTTATATAGATAGATATACTATTGCTATATCTCTACGTTGACTTCGTGGTGGGGCTTGCGCGCTTTGAACTATAGGTATGTGCCGGCAGAGTTTATTTTGCCAGAACAGGTCTAGGATGAGGAGCCAGACTAAGAGATACAGTAACCCGCAGGACAGCATGTGGCGAGCTGTTGGGCAGTAGCGACCCCACGGACCCTATCTCCCGGGAGAAGTCTTGTTCCTCACTTTTGGCCTGCCTTTATTGGCCGGCTGGAGTGAACATTGACGAGGAATAGTAGGACTCGGAATTTCAATATTTGTTTGCTAGTCATAAATACAATTTATGTTTGAGTTATTGTACTTATTATTAGTGTATCTAAATCATTTACTGGGATAAATCTGTCTGCCGTGCTACCGAAAAATACAACAACTCGATTTTGCCGCTTTCGAGAAAAACGAGCTCTTTTTGAACTTTATTTTTCTCTTATCTCATGAACACACCTTCATAAAGTTCTCGAAAAACCAGTAGATGAACATAAATCGACAAGAGAGGAAGCTATGACCTCATTTACGGAGACACGGGGCGTCGCGCGTTGCGTTGTGCGGAGCGGCCAGCACTAAATTCAAACATAGGGCGTTCTATGAGAGCGTTTACGGAAAAGCGTTTAAGATTTCTTACACTTGACGGCCCGCAGCCCGCCCCACGCCGCGCGACGCCGCGCGTCTCCGTAAATGAGGCCTATGAACGTAAAAACGTTATTGACAAAGACGTCATTACCTATAGAACACATCAAAAGCTACAATCCCGTCGTCTCACATTATTGACGTGAACATGCTCCCCCTAAATTATAAGTACTTGCCGAGTGACATAATGATATCTTCAATGCATCAGAATTTTACTGTGAGCTATCCTAATATCAAAATTTTGTTTGAGACCTACCGCAGGATATTGAAAGAACTCAACATATCGTTTGCTTGTTTGGGAAATGAAGAGTGTGAGCTATGTGTTCTCTTTAAAGCTCACAAAGACAGCAATGAGTGCAGCAAAGATCCGACGTCGTGCGATTCTCTACCATAAACACAATTTTAAGGTAAGCTTATACAAAGCCGATGTACCTAATCGCAGCTTCAACTGATGGAGACTCCGTTTACTATTCTGTTGACTTGCAGAAAGTAATTATGATTCCTAGGATGGACCAGTATCAAAGAGGATAAAATACCTTTTGATGTTCTGTGGAACGAAGAAATATCAGGAAGAAACTAGAAAGACATCTTATCAGCTTTCAGATGTTTTCTGTTGCACAAAAGAGACGCAAAACATGTTGTTATATGGGCTGTTAACTGCGCGGCACAAAATAAGAATTGGCCGTTCATGTGTTTCTTGGTCAACATGGGCAGCAGCGAACTTACTGCCACTGAAACCATCACAGTCAAATATTTCGAGGCCGGACACTCTTTTATGTCAGCCGATCATTTTCACCATCTAGTGGAAATGTATTTAAAGAAAAAAAACAAAGTCTACGATTTTGACCTTATCGATGCCGTCCAGAATGCAAATTCAAGAAAAAACACAGTGCACGTTATATCCGTATCTGATTTTTTCATGTTTGAAGACTCTAATCTTCATCACAGCACAAAATCAGAAATATCGAACCAAGGGTTTATAATTGAGGGACGTAATGTCTGTAAAAGCCGAAAAAGGGCATTACACGATTAAATTAATTATAGGCTGATTATACTATTATACTACTACTGCTGATTATACTATTATATACTAATTCAAAATCTGGAATCAGAGTGGAAGGAACTAAATTTTCTACAAGTGAAAGTTAAAAAAAGCAAAATATATTCAAATGCTGTTCCTAAGTTTGCTCCTAGAGGTATAACTAAATAACGAAAAGAGGAGATCTAGTTAGTCCTTTTGTTGCCTGAACACCGCAGGAAATACAATATAAAATATTGCTCTCGTGGCTAAGTAATAACAGCCGCACGGGTCGATCCATCAGGTTAAGCTACGCTTGCGGGGTTTGGTCAGTGGATGTGTGACCATCTTTACATACCGAGACCCCTCCGTGCCTCGGAAAGCACGTTAAGCCGTTGGTCCCGGCTGTCATTCGTGGATCTTTAACAGTCGTTACGGGTCCTCAGAAGTCTGACAACCAGTCTTACCAAGGGGTATCGTATTACCCAGTTACTGGGTTGTGGAGGTCAAATAGGCAGTCGCTCCATGTAAAATACTGGTATTCAGCTGCATCCGGTTAGACTGGAAGCCGACCCCAACATAGTTGGGAAAAGGCTAGGCAGATTGATTGTTTTGACGTGTCCTGGCTGGATAAATATGGCCTAGCTGTCATAGGTTTGGCATATCCAGCTTAAAGCAGTTTACTGCTGGTCATTGGCCTCTCTAATGTCAGTGAGCTTCATCCTCAGTAACTCCGTCTATTTATTACCAGATAGTATTAAGTGTACAGAGTTATAAATAAAGGGTCACATTATATTAGATATCGAAACTTCGCAGACGTCTTGGGTCTATCTAAACATGATAGAACAAAAATAAATTATTTTGATGATGTTTTTAAGGTTCCATACCAAACTGGTAAAAAGGAACCCTTATGGTGCGACTCAATCTGTCTGTCTCTCTGTCACAGCTGGATATCTCAATAACTACTAATGCTATCAATTTGAAATTTAGAATAGTTTTAGATGACGTTTACCCAACTATTTTGCAAATAAGAGAAAAATTAAAATATTTATATTTTATTATGCAACAGGGACTGAAAGGAGGTCTTAAAAATTCGAATTTGGGCTACTAGGGCAGGTGGGGTATCATATGAAAGAACGCTGTTTGCACCAAATGGTACTTTCCGAGAGCAAATGCACGAGTTACTATTAAAAATACCGAAATCGATATAGGTGTGCCCATAAAATTTGAGGGTTTCCCTCGATTTCCATGGGATCCCATCGTCAGATCCTGACTTGATGATCATGGGACCACATGGAAAGTATACCCTTTCGAACAAAAAAAAAATCCAAATCGGTCCAGCCGGTTCGAGTAATCGGGGAACATACATAAAAAAAAAAAAAGGTACCGACGAATTGAGAACTATGGTAAATCTCTCAATATCGTGTGTACAACCTTACAATTGCAGTTGTATGGGAGAACATGTTTTTCAACTACAATAAATTCATCCCCACTACGGAACCCTTCATTGTCCGTGGTCCGACACGCACTTGGCCGGTTTTTTTCTCTTTTTATCTGCGATCGATTTTCTAGCCATAACCCTGATTGCGTAAAACACTATCAATCATAATCTGAATCATTTTGAAGCTTATTGCTAATCCATTGCTTTATATTATGTTTGAAAAATTTGTCTGCACCTATGCCTTACGGTCCCCATGATAATGCAAAAATCGAGACCGATATATCTACAGTTTATAAAAAAAAGAAGAAAAATAGCTTGCCCTGTAAAATTTTCTTCGAATCAGTTACGTCACTTATTTATACGTAAGGTTTTTGCCTACCTGCAGGACCTTTTGCCTCCCACTTTAAATTTTTAAGACCCCCTTTCAGTCCCAGTTGCAAAAAAAATATAATTATTTTAATTTCTTTCTTATTTGAAAAATACTTGGGTAAACGTCATCTAAAACTATTCTAAATTTCAAGTTGATAGCATTAGTAGTTCTTGAGATATCCAGCTGTGACAGACAGACAGACAGACAGACAGACAGACAGACAGACTGAGTCACACCATAAGGGTTCCTTTTTTACCATTTTGGTACGGAACCCTAAAAAAGAAAAAAAACTTCACAGGATCACCCACTGGGCTAATGTGAAGATAGCCTAAAAATTTCATAAAAATCACCTCGGCCCTTTCGGAGTCTATAATAATATGGAACATACATACATAAGTATATCAATTTTTATTTTTTATAGAATGAGATGTGCGTCTTAGTTGTACAGAAAAAAACAAATATTCTTTCTTTTCTGTGTGCACTAGCACCGCTGTACATGAAGCATTTCTAGGTGCAATGCGTTTTCGCTTATTATTATGGACCTCGCCTTCTGTACCTATCTGTTATGTGCTGAAACTGATATTCCCTACGTAGTATCCAGGTAAAACTTATCGGATTATGAAAATTCTCCTGTGATTGTTGATCGTCGAAGCGGAATGTGATTTCACACGGACCGACTTCCAACTGCCAAAGATTCCAGAACTTTCCTGTTTGAATGACCGACGTTTTGGTCGTGACGTCGTTACAATGTCACAGCGGGTGGTCAAACTTATGGGGTTAGCGAGCGCTCCTCAAACCTCCTCGTTATCAGGATAGGGCAGGATAATGTACGGGAGGATAGAAAACGAAATCGCTTCTGAAATCTCTCATCAAGTAAGTACATGATTATGTTTTCAGATAATTCGAATTTTTCAATTTAGATTTGTTTGACTACAATTTTTGGTGTTTTTAGTGCACTCACCATTTCACCAACACATTAATACCTTTTAAAATTAACTTGTGGAAAAAGCTTCTCTGATCTGTTCCTAATAGGTAAATATCACGATTTTCTAAAATAATAATTTCAATAACTCATATCATTTTTGGAACACTTTTAAATGACGTTTGCCCAACTACTATTTTGCAAATAAGAAAGAAATAAAAATATTTATATTTTTTTTTGCAACAGGGACTGAAAAGGGGTCTTAAAAATCAAAGTGGGGCTTACTAGGGCATTTGAGGTAAGTATTATAAGAAAGAACGCTGTTTGGGTTCCGTACCTCAAAAGGAAAAAAACGGAACCCTTATAGGATCTCTTGTTTGTCCGTCTGTCTGTCTGTCAGTCTGTCAAGAGTTCAAGACCGTTTTTCTCAGGAACGCGTGGCAGTATCAAGTTGAAATTAATATCAAATACGTAGGTCTGTGGTGTCTTGAAATCCTAAAAAACTCAAGCTTCTAAGTCAATGCAATAAAAACATACGGCCATTTATGTGACATATTTTCATACTCGCAAGTAAATGAAAACCTATAGGGTACTTCCCGTTGTTCTAGAATCATGAAATTTGGTAAGAAGCAAGGTCATACAACACAAATAAAGGAAAAAGTCCGAAAATTGTTAATTTATAATTCTATCACATAATAAAAATGTTCAAGTCTGTCATTCTGTCAAGACCCTTTTTGTCAAGGACGCGTGGAGATATCAAGTTGAAATTAATATTAAATACGTAAGTCTATTGTCCAATAATAGAGTTCTAAAAAAATCAAGCGTCTAAGTGAACGCAATAAAAAAATACGGCCATTTTGCGACACATTTTGATACTCGCAACTGTCGCAAGTAAATCAAAACCTATAGGGTAGTTCCCGTTGACCTAGAATAATGAAATTTGGGAAGAAGCAAGGTCTCCCAGCACAAATAAAGGAAAGTCCGAAAATTGTTAATTTGTCATTCTATCACATAAAAAAATTATTCTGGGATCCAATGTTAGGTTTGTTTTTGGGATAAATTCTTTTCAAGTACGGAACCCTTCATTGTGCGTGGTCTGACACGCACTTGGCCGGTTTTTTTTTGTGGATAGGAAATCATCAAATGACTTCTCCGGCTCTGGGTGGATCGGAAGGGCGTGTCAGACTTTTACTGACTAAAACCCACCCGTGTTCCTTCAGTTGCCTATGCCAGGGCCGCGGTATTTCTTTCGAACAACCCGCGACCCCGGTTAACTCGACCTGGGAATCGAACCCAGGGCGCTTACAGCTCTTATAGCAGAAGTTGAACGTATCCAATGAGAAAGAGTGACGGTGCTATTGGTCGTAATATTAGCTCCGTCACTCTCTCTCACCCCTGGCCCTAATGCCCTAAAGCCCCCTGGACATAATGCTCAGCAGTAGCTCTAGCGATCACCAGACTAACGAACCTCAACAAATTACTCAGCATCATTCAGCCAAATGACGTCCACTGCTGGTCGTTCATCTCAAGCATCGCCACTCTGGCTAGTCCTGCTCTTCTCATATCCAGCGGATTCCCGCAACTTTCACCAGGCCATCACCTCATTGTAGATTCGTCCTCGCTGCGCCTTCGCTGAAAAACTACAACCTAATAGGTACTTAATTATGTACATACCAATTTAAAATTAAAAACAAAAGAAAACTGCATTCCGAATTTTATAAATCGGACAAGGACTTTTCCCTTGAAAGCCTGAAAAGATCCTTATTCCTTACAATAATTTCTCATTTGCGCAAAGATAGGCGGGATGTTTGCTATCATAAAAACACAATTAATTTAAATTAAATTATACTCTAATTTGGGATCGCTAACGTTATATTAAAACAGAAATAATAAGGAAAAATACTCGTAGCTTCAGAAAGGTGCCAATTGTGTTTTTCTTTGCAATCCTGGCAAAGACTTCATTTAATTACCTACTCTGCCTCTCATGTTAAATATATATTATGTCAATTTGTAAGAACATTATTTAATAAACTTGACAACTTACAATTGACACAATAAAAAAAATATAAATAAAAAATATCGTTACTTACTTACTAATTTTAAACTCGGAATTCCGAGTTTTGACAAATTGTTATTTTTTTTTAACATTGGAAATGTTTTTTGATCGGTCCGGTATAGTGAGAAAAGTTCGACATATTTCCGTTATTTCTTCTTCTTTTTTTTTTCTATTGCGTTTGAAATATTACCTAATACTTATTAATACCTACAATGGTTAGTAAGCGTTTTCATTTCATTAAATCATCTCTAACTTCTAAAAGCACAATTTCTCATAAAACTATTTCTATTTACCTCTATAACAACTGCCACTACTCACCCCTGCCCAAAAACTGCCGTGAAACACAACACATAAAACCGCAGCTTCCAGCCCATTCAATATTCATAACTTGTTGCAAAGAACAATAACAAAGCATAGAAGGAAGGCTAAAAACAGAATTCTGTAACTACCTTTATTCCCGTTCTATTATTAGGTACGATAAAGGATGTGGGAAAGAGATAAATGTTTTACTCTTTGTTTTACTTTCTTGGCATGGTCACAAGATCAATTGTCATTTGGTTAAAAAAGTTATAGTATGACGCGGCCAAATTTGATAGTACTTTGTTTCAATGTCTGACAGTTCGTTCATTGAACTAGCTGACTTATTCGCGTGTTCATTGTTTACGTGTCTGTCGTAATATTCCATGGTTTTGCGATGTTTTAATAATATTTCTACTGTTAGATTGCATGAATTCTTTGTTTAACTACAAATAGTGAGTGTGTGGACGCTGTGGAGCAATTTCTTGTGTGGTTGGGGGCTGCAAGACCCATTCATAGCGAAAATAAAATGAACAACAAATATTGACTTTCCATCGGTAAGTTTTTGCTCAATTTCTTGTTGCCTAAGATCTGATAAACGAATATAAATACATAACAAATATTGCTGTGTCACTATATAGCTGAAACCAGTCGTAATATTTATTCCAATAGAAGTTATTAGCGAATATTCGGAAATTGTTTTGGGGTTATCTTGATCAGCCATAGTGACGTAAATAATGTTGTCGATACTTTTCTTTTACAGATTTCCTAGACGATGTGAAAAAAAAATGGATAAATTGTATTGGTAGACGAAATTGGACTCCAAACAGCACAGCCACATAATATGCTCCAAACATTTTACTTTGTATTCATTTGGTAATGAACCTATGAAATGGATGTAGCATGTTCTTTAAGTCGTCACTTAGAGTACATGCTGTTCCTACATTATTTGTTATGGATAGAACAGATGAAATGGTCTTGATATAATATTATGATATAATTAAGGTATTTTATTGGCAATAAATAGCTCCCTGGAACACTAAGCACAAGTGCATGAGGCGAGGCCTTAACCACTGGTCATCACGATCTTAAAATACCTTTACTTTAATCAGCAGTGTGTAACACTCCCTGGAACACTAAGCACAAGTGCATGAGGCGAGGCCTTAACCACTGGTCATCACGATCTTCTGTTTGTATCTGGCTGGTTTTGATACCATTAAATAGATGACATTTTAAAAAAGAAAAATAAAAAGTAAAAAGACTTTTCGTCATTTTTCAATTGTTTTTCTGTCCGCCAAAGTGAGTGAATCTAAAGGTGCTCCCTCACCAGGAGCATTCGCGTGTAATGTTATTTCATAGAGTATTTCATGGCACCTTTAAATATAAAAAAACTTATACAGGGTGTTTGGCGCATGGACCGACACAATTTTTTGGGGGATTGGGGGGGTCATTTGCTAGGTTTCACCTAAAGACCTCCATGTCCTAAGTGTGACGGTAATTGAGATATGTTTTTTTTTGTGCTTTCTTTGAATTACCCAAAATCTCGCCTTTGAATCGATATATTTTTTTTGTTTATGGTTGTAATAGAACAAAATAAAATTTATAATAGTCTGCAATGTATTTTTATTCTAAATAAATTATTATTTGATGTAATTGATCAGTAGAAAATGACTTACGTGCTTCCAAAGTCTTAAAAATGTTTAAATGTATGAAAAGTTACTACTCTTAAATTCGTAAATCTAATAGAAGAATCTAAAAAATGTGCGCAGCCTAGTTGACTGTTGACATACGTCTCGTTAAAAGTCAACGACAAGGCTGCGCACGGATCTCAGAAGAACAACAACACGGATACGCCGTCGTCGTCAATGATATTATAAGTAAACTTATAATATCATTGGTCGTCGTCGTCTGCTCAACTTGCATCGGGTAACTTCGCTCCGTGCAAGGCTCGTTATAGTGGAACGACGACCGAGTCTCTCGAAGGATTCATTGATGCTGTAGAGGCATACAAAGATTGCGCACATTTTTTAGATACTTCTATTAGATTTTACAAAATTAATGGACGCTATCAAGTTCCTTATTTATTGACAGGCAACCATAGACGAAAAAATGCAATACTTCATGGACGCTATGAAGTTCCATATTTATTGACAGGCAACCATAGACGAAAAAATGCAATACTTCATAGACGGTATCAAGTTCCTCATTTATTGACAGGCAACCATAGACGAAAACATGCAATACTTCATGGACACTAAAGTAAAATAAATGGTCAGAAAGATTATAGGTGGCAAAATTTATCACGACTGACAGGTTAGTCTATTCATCCCTTACCTACACTCATCAATATCACCAGACATCTTCACCCTGATCACTCCAGCCATAATTCTAACATACATTTTGTACTACAAAGGTTTTCCTGCCGTAAGGACGAGCCTATATTTCACATCAGCAATCGATAGTGGTTCGAATAATAGTCAGGATGTTCTCTAAGGCCATACAATGTGAATTTTTGTCCCTTTTTCCGATCCAATAGTTTTTTAAGCGGGAGGAGGATTGTTGAAGCGGTACCTTTTTTTTTTCTAGTGTCCCGGTTTTTGAGTTATCTTGTGGGTTATTTTTAGGCTTATATGTTTACGTAACTTGTCGTAGGTACTTACGTCTTTTATGGATCAGAATGTTGGGCCACAAAAGGGATGAATGAAAAGCAACTGCATGCAGCTGAGATGAGATAGATAGATAGATAGATAGAATACTCTTTATTATGCACACCATAAAAATTACAGATATAAATGTTGAAATTTTACATAGGGTGACACAATGGGCGGTCTTATCGCTAAAATGAGAATGCTAAGAGGAATGTGTGGTGTTACATGAATCGATAGAATAAGAAATGAGTACATAAGAGGAAGTTTGAAAGTGGCACCGGTGACTGAAAAGTTGTGCGGAAATCGGTTGTCTTGGTATGGGCATGTGATGCGGAGGAATGAGGAAAATGTTGAGAGGAATGTTTTGAGTATGAATGTCGATGGCTATAAGAGTAGGGGAAGACCAAAGAAACGATGGATGGACTGTGTGAAAGATGATATGGCTAGAAAGGGAATGATTACCAAGATGACGACTAATAGAGAAGTATGGAAAAAAAGGACATGTAGTGCCGACTGCAAATACATTGGGATAAGGGCAGGAGAATGAAGATATGTTTACGTAAGTAATACGTTTTAAGAGCGTTGATAGCGCACGTGCTGGCAACGTCGCAATTCTAGAGGTTTTTCGTGATTATTTCATTAAATTTAAATCAAAAACATTTTTGCTTAAATCGGTCCAATTTTCAATGACAAATTCTTAGAATCGTTGGTATTTATAAGTATGTATGCTATTTTTTGGGTCTATTCTAAAGTTCCGTACCTCAAAAGGAAAAACGGAACCCTTACAGGATCACTTCGTTGTCCGTCCGTTTGTCTGTCTGTCTGTCAATCAAGATCCTTTTTCTCAAGAACGCGTGGAGGTATCAATTTGAAATTAATATCAAATACGTAAGTCTATGGTCCTCGGAGTTCTTAACGCAATAAAAAAATACGGCCATTTATGCGACATATTTTGATACTCCCAAGTAAATCAAAACCGGGTTTAAGGTACTGCCTAAATTCCATGATTCTAAGTCAACGGATTTAGAATCATGAAATTTGGCCACAAGCAAAAGGTCTCACAGCTAAAGTAAAGGAAAAATTCCAAAAATTATTAATTTATAACATAATTTTTTTTGGGTTTACAGTGTTAAGTTTGTTTTTGAGATAAATTATTTTTAACTACAGAACCCTTCATTGTGCGTGGTCCGACACGCACTTGGCCGGTTTTTTATTTATTTGTATAGATTCAGATTCCATGAAAAAATAACCCTAAAACCTCCTCAAACTGAAACTGACTGTCGAAAATGTGTTTTCACACCACCTGCTCGAAAATGTCAAATTATATGTCAAGCAACCTTAACCTAAAGTGAGTCATTAGTGGCCGGGGGCACAGCCGGTCAATAATGTTGTACTGGATTTCATTATGACCCGCTGGTCAATAATGTGATTTGAATTTGGAATCTCACATGCTCAGCTAAATTGGCAGTATAGTACTAACAAACACCTTTTGGTGCCAGAAAGAGGAAAGCTATTCTCGAAACCCTTACTACGCGTGGATGATATTCTCGATTTCCTACAAAATCATAACGACTGCTTCTTCATATCGTTGCCATGTTTTCGAAGACATAATATTGTAAGAATAATTAGATAACTACGAACCATTTTTCATTTTTTTTTAATTTTTTTTTATTTAATTTTGGAACGAAGTTCCTTATCGCGCGTTGTGAAAGGGGGCTAGACGGAAAAAAGTCTCACGAAAAGTTGTCACGACACTTTTTGCTATAGGTAGCTATTGTAAGCCGTGCGGCGTGCGCATATTTCTCTGTCTGTCTCTCTCTCTCTCTCTCTTATAGAAAGCAAGCCAGATATTTTCATTTCTATTTCGCATTGAACAGTGTGGTGTCGCGATGATGATGATGATGATGATGATGATGGTGATGGTGATGATGATGGTGATGATGATGATGATGATGATGATGATGATGATGATGATGATGATGATGGTGATGATGATGATGATGATGATGATGATGATGATGATGATGATGATGATGATGATGATGATGATGATGATGATGATGATAAGTATAAAAATAAAATTTTGTTACAATTCCTTCACTAATTAATCGAAAGGAACTTCGTTCCATCCGGGTGTCCCTTGACACCTCTCAAGTTTTTTTTTTTTTTTAAATTACACATCAACATCTATAAACGTACCAAATAAAAACTTAACTTTATCTTTGCACAACTGGACTAATGTCTCAAATGTTACCATTAACTTCAATTAATATGTAAGTGCATATAACTAACTAGTTCTAAATATGTTATTCTTACTGTTTGTTTATTTAATAAATACTTTGTTTTTCGTACTATGGCTATTATTTTCTCACAGTAGGTGTAAAAAGTAGAGTATCCTCCTCTGGGCTAAAGGTGTCTTTGCCTTGGGCTAGCTTGAATCCCTCGCTGCATTCAGGATTCTTGTATTAACTCCCTCGCTTCGCTCGTGAGTTAAACTCTTAACTACCTCGCTGCGCTCGGGAGTTAAATCCCGAATCCTTCATTGCGCTCGAGATTCAATATGACGCCCGTGACATAAGACACAACTTTAGCCCCTCGGTGCATAATCTACTATTATTGCCTGAATTGGTATGACCAATTCAGGCAATAAACACATTTTCGACACGAGTATACAATCTCATTCACAATACCCACAGTCAAAATAAAAGTTCAATGAATACAATATAATTACACATTAATTACGTATCTAAACATAAATGAATGTGGCACAAACAGGCAGTTTTCCTTTGATGTGTAAATTACATACAATATTACAGAATTCTATGCTTTATAAGTGTGATATCGCTGACTGCCTGAGGTACCTCAACACAGTCAACACTGCAGACAGTTATGTTTACAGACCCACCCACGTAAATTCATGTAATAAGAGGCAAGCATATTGCCTTCACTCGAGCAAAAATCCAGACCCTGAAAACTGACTGGAACAGAAATAAAACAAAATCAACTGAATCAGATAAATTTTCTTCTATTTTTAACCGACTTCTAAAAAAGGAGGAGGTTCTCAATTCGGATGTTTGTATTTTTTTTTTTATGTTTGTTCGCGCATAACTCTGTCGCTTGCCAACCGATTTGAAAAATTATTTTTTTTTTGGAAAGGGTATACTTCCCAAATGGTCCCATTTTTGTCAAAATCCAGTTCTGATGATGGGATCCTGGAGAAATCGAAGGAACTCTTCAAATATTATAGGCACACCTATAGCGATTTGGGTATTTTTTATAGTAGCTCGTGCATTTGCTCTCGGAAAGCACCACTTGGTGAAGTGGAACTGATGATGAAGACCACAGATGGCTACCGGAACTACTCAATGATAAATATCGTCCCAGCATCGGGAAAAGCAATATTTTGTAACATGTGATGAGCAATTGACATTAGACTATTGTAACTTATACAAAAAAACCGGCCAAGTGCCAGACGGACTCGCACACAAAGGGTTCCGTACCATATTATATGTTTAACAATCGCAAAGATAACTTTGTATTTCATAATGATACTGTGAATCACAAGGTTATTTTTTGCAGTTGTAACTCATAATTTCAAGTAAAGTAACTACACAACCAGCCGCTGTTGATCCCCCAGTCAGCCGTAGTCACTTAAAACCTATAATGACGTACAGTAGTACCCAACTTATATGGCTTATCGATGTACTGCGCAGGTACACACAGCAGGTATTACATAATTGTTTAAAATTGTTGTTATGTTGCCGTGCCCTAACCGGGTTTCATGTTGGAACTATTTTAATTGTACCTAACAACTAACTACACATGAATGCAATAAAGAGTTTGAGTTTGAGTTCACATCGATAAGCCATATAACTTGGGTACTATCGAGAACGGGTCTTATCGCGATCTTCCTTTTTTTACGAGGTAAACAGGTACCTATTGAAAAAAACTGCAAAATGGGTCACTCCGACCTGTCACTGGTTCTGCAATATTGCAACTTTTAAACGAAAATTCCAGTTATTGAAGTTCGTAGCTTTATCAGTTTCACCTTTTTGTATAGGTGGGTGTCCTACAAGAGAGAAAAAGAGTATATTATACTCTCACAGTTTTTAATTATGATGTGAGAATGACAGACAAAGAATTAAACGTGGCGTGGCTTATTATTGCCAATAAAAAGCGTTTGAACATGGGTACGTACCTAAATTTAACTACTTAATTAAGACATTCGATTTTTTTTATTATTTATTCAATAACGGCGATAACATAGCTATCGTTGTCAAACATAATAACACAAAGCTAGTTTTAGATCACTGATAAACTGCACCTAGCTTTATTATCTAAATTCAAACCAGCGTTAATTTCAACACAAACAGCTTTCAAAATATATATTAATTAATTCGTTATTAAATTCACGCAGTTCAATTTATAGTTTTAATAGAAATATCTTTCTAGTATAAATTAGGATGTTTAAACACAATCTATCTTTAGCCGAATACTTAAATAGCTTTTCAGAGCTCCGCGAAGCTTTTTGCTGAACTGAATCGTGACACACATAAGTAATTATACTTTTTGCATGTACAGTCAACAAAAGAAATAAGTCCTTAGGCAGCTTACTTTAATTAATGTCTAACCATTTTTTGTGTGTGTTGACTAGACAAGTGTTTGACATCCCTAATCGTGACCAAGAGAGTGAACGACCAAACTAAATTATAAAAGTTTTTTCGCACTCGATGACAAAAGAGCAAACATTTTTGCCTGCTGGCTTGATACCTGATTAGTTTGTTGACTGTACACTATTAGGCAATAGACTTGCAATGTGTGTTGATAGTAAAAAGCCGAGCCACTGCCTAAGTGCCAAATTATTGATTGCTATAGACATGACGAAACTTCATTATTGATTTTAATTAGAATATGATGCAGGATATAATTATATTGTATGTAGGTATTTCTTTAGACCTTGAACATCTGTTGATTACACAGATTACATACTAAATACCGTGCAAGCTAGCCGTTTCTTTGCCTGGGTTGGAAGTATAAATAAAAATGTTGTTGAGGCTAATAGCTGTAGTCCCGACTGGCATTGGTGCCCACCAGGCAATTGGAAACAGTTTAATTTCATTAGCATTGCATTGACCGGTTCATTTGTTTGGTACGGTCTATATTTTAGAATATATTATATATTATGTCCTGCAGAGTCCAGCCAGATATTAGTTTTGGGAAGTAAAAACGCTTAACTGGATTCTGGGTCTCTTATTTATTTATTTATTTAAATAGCCTAGCTTCACGCCTGTATTCCCCGAAGGGTTGGGCAGAGGTCCACCCATACTACACCTACATTTCGCCAGTTATGTTTTAGTCCCATATAAAATGATTCCAAAATTTTATTATTAATCTTAGGTTATTTCATTATTATTTTAATTAACAATATATCAATGATAACGAGATATATCTACCTTATAACTATCGCTATCTTGGTATCTTAGAGTCTCTTTTGTGGCTCACTCATAATTGATCCAGATACGTCGGAAAGAAAAAAACCGGTCAAGAACGTGTTGGACTCGCGCACCGAGGGATCAAAGTCAAAAACTATCCAGCCTAAAAAAAAGTTTGAGAATGTGCAAACAGCGCTCATTTATATGATACCCCACACACATGCCCTAGTAACCCCACTTCGAATTTTTAAAACCCCCTTTCAGGGGCTGAAAGGGGGTTTTGCTTTGGATTTTTTTTATCGAGAAAATTTTATGGAATCATGTTTTCCTCAAACATTTATTACCTACTTAACATTAATCATTCAATTTACCATTTATATTTTTTTTCAAAATTAATGCTGCAGTATTTTCGACATAACGGAGGATCATGCTAAGCCATTTGAGGTAGTATAGGGTCTTAAGGTAGGTACCTGTACACCACAGACAGGGTATAATATTGCATCAAGTAACGTACAGCAGGTATGCATAAATGCGCGGGTTCAGTTTCTTACACGCAGCATATTATTAGCGCAAATTCCGCACGTGTAAACCGCACCTTCAGGTATATTAATGAACATTTTAAGATGACGTTTACGTTTACCCAACTATTTTCCAAATAAAAAAGAAATAGAAATATTTATATTTTTTTTGCAACATTGACTGAAAGGGGGTCTTAAAAATTCAAAGTGGGGCTATTAGGGCATGTAGGGTATCATATGAAAGAGCGCTGTTTGCACATTCTCAAACATTTTTTTTTCTTTTTTTAGGTCACATAGTTTTCGACTTTTGATGAAAAATGTAAAAAAAATACCGTTCCCCCCCTTTATCTCCGAAGTTTGCAAAGCGAAAAATCTGAAATTATTCCATGTGATAGAAGTTTATGTAAAGATTACAGGAAAAATAAAACGATGTCTCCAAATAGCACACTTTTTCAAATAAATAAAATAAAAATAAAATAAAAAAAACCTATGTATGTAATATGTACCTACGTTATTTTTAGCCACGTAATTTTAAACCCCACGCCATAGACTTATAAAAAAAGATGGACTCCGCGCTGCGCATATCGAAAGTGAAGCACAGTAAGTATGCCGGGTCCTTTTGTACAAACACGCCTCGCGCACACATTTACATCATAGTATGCCGACCGGCCGCCATTACGTGACACGAGCGACGGCGTCTTTGCAGGTACTCAAATCACGCACACGTAGATCGGTAGGGTGCTTCACTTTCACATATGCGTGGCGCGGAGTCCATCTTTTTTTATAAGTCTATGCCCCACGCACGTTTGTTCAATCAAAAAAGATCTATAACCAAATAAACCGTTTATTTTAATTCAAGACAGCAAAAAAATAAATGAAAATAGGTACCTATAGCAAAAATCAGGGTCCGTAGAAGTCAGGTTATTACCGCAATTTTTTCGTGAATTCCATGATTTCATAGCAATAATTTTAAAAAAAAACCGGTCAAGAGCGAGTCGGACTCGCGCACCGACGGTTCCGTTCCGATTTCTGAAAAAGTGTGCTATTTAGAGACATCGTTTTATTTTCCTGTAATCTTTACATAAACTTCTATCACATAGAATTATTTCAGATTTTTCACTTAGCAAACTTCGGAGATAAGGGTTTTTTTAACGGTATTTTTTTTTTACATTTTTCATCAAAAGTCGAAAACTATGTGGCCTAAAAAAAAGAAAAAAAATGTTTGAAAATGTGCAAACAGCGTTCTTTCATATGATACCCCATATGCCCTATTAGCCCCACTTTTAATTTTTAAGACCCCCTTTCAGTCCCTGTTGCAAAAAAAATATAAATATTTTTATTTCTTTCTTATTTGAAAAATAGTTGGATAAACGTCATCTAAAACTGTTCCAAATTTCAAGTTGATAGCATTAGTAGTTCTTGAGATATCCAGCTGTGACAGACAGACAGACAGACTGAGTGACACCTTAGGGGTTCCTTTTTTAACATTTTGGTACGGAACCCTAAAAACAAAGAGTACCTAGGTACCCAAAACGTCGAGGTTTTTTTTACAATTCAGCTGATGTCGCCTTTTCTCTCTGAACACGAGAACAAAGGTGCTTTAAGCTATTTTCAGCCACGCAAATACAAACACTGAGGAGTTTCCAAGCTAAATAAAAAACAAGAAAGTTTTATTAATTCCATACACATTCAGGTCATTGGTAGTTCACTTACAAATTGGAGATGCCTTCCTTGTTTCCGTATTCTGTTTAGAACGATACGTATAATGGCTGCCACCGAGTATCGCATGGTAAGTGGCAATTTCGAAGTCGTATTTTCTATTTGAATTCGAATTGGCGCATCTGTTCGAAGACTAGGTGTGTTTTTGAATTTGTGTTGGGTGTTGTCGTGATTGAGAATGGGTTAAGTGATTTCTACTACTACTATTTCTTATTTGCCGTTAATAATAATAATAATAACCCCACCGCAGTATCTCAACGTTGACGGCGTGGTGGGGCTTGCGCGCTTCGAACTCTAGGTCTGTCCCGGTAGAGTTTACTTTGCCGAAACGGGTCTAGGGTGAGGAGCCAGACCAAGAGAGATACAGAAACCCGCAGGGCAGCATGTGGCGAGCTGTTGGGCAGTAGCTACCCCACGGACCCTTACTCCCGGGAGTAGTCTTGTTCCTCTACTACTCTCTTTGTCAGGTGCTTGAGCCAGCTCTCAACGTTTCGGCACAACGACTGTCGGATCAGGTGCGGGTCATCCAGCGTAATCATATTTTGGATGACACTGTACTAATATCTTGGCCGAAATTCAATTTGTTTGAAAGCAAATCCGTGTTGCCATTTAAATAATTCATTACCTGTTACCGTTCTATGTTTACTGGTAACAAATATTTTTGGAGAAGAATAATGATTAAGGAATTTGATTATAGGCATTCTGATAAAGTTAATAAATGCATTGTTTGTGTAGATAGCATTCTATTGGTAATGGCACATGAATTATGTATATCTTCGAAACTTATGTACGAGCTAAGATATGTCATTTAGGTTCAAGTGGAGTGGTGGAGTGGTTTCTGTCCGTTATTCCTGTCGCGCGCCAATTAGCAGACACGATAGAAATTTTATTGTTATTTACAATGGTGTGCAATTGACATTTTAAGAGTTAAGAGACCTTAAGGCGCATGCGTAGTTCATACAAAAGAAATACCGAAATAATTTGTAAATCAAACATCTGTAATTATTAATATTAGAATTATGAAATACTAGCTGCACCCCGCGGTTTCACCCACGTAGACCGCGATAAAAAGTAACCTATGTGTTAATCCAGCCTGGATAAGCTACTGAATTCTTATATAAAATCCTATCCTGATGTTGACATATATCATGACTCCGTAAATATCTTTAAAACCAAAATCTTGGGGTCCCTAAGCACACAACCTACGCCATCTAAAGATTAATTGTGTTTAGTATGTAGGTAGGTATTTCGTGCAAATTGTGGAGAGACTAGTATTGCGGGGTTAGATGAACCCTGTTGACTTTGGAACAAGAGTAGAGACTTTTTGTACTACATATCCTGTGAAGCTTCGTCTCATTTGTATGTATGTCGGAGCCAGCCGTGATTGTGTAGGTTTGACTGACAAATAGCCTCGTGCCTCGTGCCTTTGTCGGCGACGCGTCGACACACGACATATCCCTCATTGTCCACATGTGTGTATACCTTCACTCGTTCCGGGGAAACGCGTGTACACGTCGCCTTAGAACATTAAACCAACTCTTAGAACCCACACATGGCAAACGACTTGAGCCCAAGTTAGTATGACATCTAAATATATTATTCCAGTTTGAAATTGAGGTTTTATTGAAGCTGTTTGCATTTCTAAGCAATTTTATTGTTTTGATTATCTCTCTAGATGTGGTCGCCATCAAAGCTTTTAAGTCCACACAGGAACAAACATAACGCACGGGTATTATGAGCCGCGGACTGTCTCTAACCGTTGCGAACCAGGGGGTCTACTCCCTAAGCACGAAGGCCGAAACGGACAGATGATTGGTGCGGGGCCCGAACGAAGTATGAATGACAACACGATTTGACAGTTGTCCCTACTCCCGATGTGTTTTTACCCGTCCGAAAAATTGAAATTTTACGTTTGTTTTGGTGGATCCATGATGTTTTTTTACGGCATACTACGGCCCCTGGACTCGACAATACGTTTTCGCGTAGCGTTCTGACTTTTTTCTTTTTATCCGGCTCTTATGGGTCGTAACGTGATGTCTTTAACCTTCCTCAATTATTGGGCTAGGTATCAATTTTTTCAAATCCGATTGTTATCATCTCCCTAGCCTTTTTCGTCAATGGATACAATACAAGCATGTAAAAGTAAAAATAAGTATAGCAAATAATAATAACCAATTAAATTTTAATTTTAAATATTATTGCAAAAAAGAATGTCAGGAATATTAAAACTCGACGATACCTCTGGCAAAAGTAATTCAATGTGTGTGTAATGTAATTCAACCGTAAAAACGAAACAAAAGGTCCCTAATATTTATTCTCCACGTAGTAAGATAGTAAGGGACCTCGCTCACGGCGACTTTTTGTAGCGATGCAGTAGGGATACTGTCGCGCATCCGCATCGATACAGTCGCGAAGCGGTCGCTAGCTGTGTGCCCTCGCCCACGGGCCCAGATTCAGTCGCGATGCAAACGCGATACTGGTGCGCTTCTGTCGCGATGCAAACGCGATTCAGTAACGGCACAAAAATACCTGCGATCGCTAAAGTTGCAAGATGGACTCCGTTGAGGCAACATTCGTCACGTTGTCTTTGGTGCTGCTTTTACGCAAGCAGCCGAAGCGTAGGCAACGAAAGCTCGGTTCTCCACTCACGCGCCACCCTACCTCTGTTCTCTCCCCGATGTCGTCCGACACGGTCGCGCGTTTGCATCGATACAGTCGCGATACTGTAGCGCGTTAGTAGCGCGTTGGCATCGCTTCTGTAGCGCGTTGCAAATGCGACTAACGCGCGTTAGTAGCGATGCAGTCGCGCATTTCGTAAACGCGCGACAGCATCGCTACAAAAAGTCGCCGTGGGCGAGGGCCCTAAGGTACTAAGCATATTGGTATACAACGTACAGGTATTTACTTACATGGGATTTATTCTCCACGTATTAAGATAGTTAAGTACTAAACATATACAACGTACAGGTATTTACTTACGTGGGATTTATTCTCCACGTATTAAGATAGTTAAGTACTAAACATATACAACGTACAGGTATTTACTTACATGGGATTTATTCTCCACGTATTAAGATAGTTAAGTACTAAACATATACAACGTACAGGTATTTACTTACATGGGATTTATTCTCCACGTATTAAGATAGTTAAGTACTAAACATATACAACGTACAGGTATTTACTTACATGGGATTTATTCTCCACGTATTAAGATAGTTAAGTACTAAACATATACAACGTACAGGTATTTACTTACATGGGATTTATTCTCCACGTATTAAGATAGTTAAGTACTAAACATATACAACGTACAGGTATTTACTTACATGGAATTTATTCTCCACGTATTAAGATAGTTAAGTACTAAACATATACAACGTACAGGTAAAATCCTTCCTTAGTGGATGTTTACACTATATAAGGTATCTATGTGCATAATTTCAAGTCTCTAGATCCATTGGTTTGGGCTGTGCGTTGGTATATTAGTCAGTGACTCAGTCAGGACTTTGATTTTTTTATATATATAGATTTACCATGTTATTTTAAGACCATAGACTTAAGACAGATTCCAC
Source organism: Cosmia trapezina (assembly GCA_905163495.3). Taxonomy (NCBI): domain Eukaryota; kingdom Metazoa; phylum Arthropoda; class Insecta; order Lepidoptera; family Noctuidae; genus Cosmia; species Cosmia trapezina. The sequence continues at coordinate 3,514,198 of LR991050.1, forward strand.
GAAACATGAGGCCAAGAACATGGACAACAGTGAGGCCAAGGAATTTTCTTCCAAACACCTTCCTAAGAAGTTCAACAACAGGGCAAAGACTTATCATGTTCGATCTGAAAGAAAATGTCCATTATGCAAGTCGGACCACATATTGGTTGCTTGTAAAACATTCCAAAGTATGGCGCCAGAAGATAAAATAAATACAATTGCGCAATTGAAAGTCTGTGAGAATTGTATGTACTGCCACAACGACAAGCAATGCAATTCCGCGAAAACATGTAAGGTGTGCAATAACAAGCATCATACGACGTTACATGATGCTATACAACAAAGGGCTCAACCAACAATTCCTGCTAATAACATGACACCTAAAAGCGTACCGACAGTAGCGCAACATGAATCGCATCACGTAGCTGGGAATGTGAACGAAGTTCTACTTGCCACAGTTGAACTGTATGTTATAGCTGAAAATGGAATACCTACAAAACTTAGAGCTCTACTTGACCAAGGTTCCCAAATTAACTTGATTACGGAATCAGCTGCTCAACGATTGGGACTACACAGGCGTAAACAAGATGCAATCGTCTCAGGAGTTGGCATCTCGAACAACAAAAGCCATGGAACCGTAGTACTTACTTGCGAGTCCATATACCAAAACTACAACTTCACTATTGAGGCGCTTGTCATGACAAAAATGCTGAACAATTTACCCAATTACACGTTTGAGCGCCAACAGTGGCCACATTTAGAAAACATCAGCCTTGCGGGCTATTTAAACTTTTTATCAAGTGTTTACATAAATAAATAGAAATATTATTTCTATTTATTTATGTATTATTATAAATAATATTTCTATTTGGATTGAAGAATTGGTTGGTTTAGCAGAAATAAAAGGCGGTAGTAAAGATGAAAAGTGTGCAAAAATAAAAGCTGATTTATTTAAATTAGAAGGTGTTTATTTCTGCTAAACCAACCAATTCTTCCATCCTACAAAACAAGTATGTGCCCGACCCAGTTCTCGAAAATGACCGTGTCACGTTGTACTGGGATCGGTCTATCATTACTGACGGGACTATTGTCACCAATAAGCCCATTTGATAAACGGAGCAATGCGTCAGTAAGAGGATAATTTTTGAAATTTCAAGTGAATCTCTTTTAAAAATAGTACTAGGATTTATTAGTTTACTGACGAAAATCATTTAAACTATAAATTGTTGCAAAATAACACTTCTTCACATCTTTTACACACGTTGCGTGTATCATTCGCGAAGTCAAATCTGATGTCTATTTGTACACTACTCTGAGCTTACTTCCAGCGGAAGTGCTACTGAGGATTCTTTAATACAAAAACCGGCCAAGTGCGTGTCGGACTACGCACAATGAAGGGTTCCGTAGTTGGGATGAAATTATCCCAAGAAACTTAACATTACAGTTGAAAAACATGTTCTCATTGTTCTCCCATATATTCCAACAGTAAATGTAAGTTTGTACTCACAATATTGACATATTTACGATGTTATTTTAAGACCACAAACTTCATATAGGTTTTCCTGTAATCAGTAGTTTCGGAGATAAGGGAAAATAAAAGCTTTTAATAGACGAAAATTGACCATTCCCACCCAATGGTCAATTTTCGTTTATTTTCTTAAATAACTTTAAAACGATTTATTTGAAAATTATAAAAAAAATATATTTGAGACCCTCATAGTAAGCCCCTTCATTTGATAAGTCACATGGTACAGTTTGCAAAACTTTTTTTAAAATTTCTTATTTGCCCCCTAAAAGTGACCCCATATTCAAAATTCATTTATTTACTTTAGCCGTGCGCGTTTGGGTCACAGAAATCCATATGTGTACCAAAATTCAACTATCCTACAATTTTTTTTTCAAGATTTTATTTTACCACCGTCGCCGTCGGCGTGATTAATAATAATAATATTTTTTTATTAAAAAATGTGGGTACAACTCATCTATCCTAAACAAAAACACAATGTACAAAAAGAGGGACTTGTGGCTAAGTAATAACAGCCAGCCGCACGGGTCGATCGATCAGGTGGGCTGAGCTTGCCGCCGTTGGTCCGTGCATGGGTGACCATGTTTACATCCTGGGCGGCGGGAATCGCGGGGCGATTTCCGGCCACCGTAGGCGCGGGCCTGCGGACGGTGAGTAGCGGGTAACTCGCCGTCCGGCAAGGACCAGGCCCAAGTCGACGGCGCGTTGTGTTCCACGCGCGCCTCAAATAGATGTCAGCAAATGATGGGGTCCAATAGGGCCGACGCCACTGGGGTCGCGGGTAATTTGAAGAAGATACCGCGGCCCTGACATAGGCAACTGAAGGAACACGGGTGGGTTTTAGTCAGTAAAAGTCTGACACGCCCTTCCGCTCCACCCAGAGCGGGAGAAGTTATTTGATGATTTCCCACCCTCAAAAAAAAGATGCGCATTTGTTATTTTTGATGAGTTCGGCAAAAATATTTTCTGGTATGTGATTAATAATTTCCCCATATTATTAGCTCTTACTACTACTAGCTACTAGCTTTTACTAGGCAGAAAATTGACCTTTGCAGCATATAATTAAAGCGAGTTAATTCGAGTTGAACTTTGACATTTGGACTCGATGAAATATATTGTCATGTTATTTCGGGTAAAGCTGTGTTCCTACATTAATATTTAGACCTGCGAAACGAAATTCTGATAATTTAACCGGACCTTACACAAAGGTGGTGATGGTGAAGCAGGTTCTTACTTATACAGGTAAGAAACTAGGTAGCTGTTCCACTTAAGTATAGGAAAAACCTCGCAAAATGCTTTTTACTCCGATAGTCAGCTACTTCTGTACACTTTTGAAAATTCTAATGCGTAAATGTCTTCACTTTCTTGATTTTTATATATCTTTGCAAAACACACAGATCAGGGGGCTTACTATGAGCTCTTATAGGACTGGGACTTATTGCCCCAGTTCAAATCGCTGTACATTGCGGCGTGGATCGCCAAACCCCCTCATCGCTATCTGTCTTACGGCCGCGATGACGGGGTTGGCGCGTTGGCGGTCACATTTCCACTGTGGTTTTATTAGTAGATAACTTATTTTTTTTAGGGACATACAAACAAGCTTTTCGCCATTAAAGTTGCTTTTAATCACTTAATGTTATTAATCATAAAAACCTGGTGTAAATTCTTATCACTGAAAATCTTAGTATTTACAATAATTAAACTACTTATCAAAAGCTAGTCATCAGTCACAGATAATCAAATTACATACCTATTTACAACTATGTATTATCAAAAAAACTAGCTTTTGCCTGCGGCTTCTATTAAAAAAAACTGCATCAAAATCCGTTGCGTAGTTTAAAAGATTTAAGCATACATAGGGACAGACAGACAGGGAAGCGACTTTGTTTTATACTATGTAGTGATTACGACGTTCGCACGGTCGTAAAAATATCGCAGCGGGATTTTATCGCGCACTGGATTTTCAACTCTCGGGGATGAGCCGAGCTTCGAGAATACAACCTAACAACAACAGAGTGCATCCCAGCGCGTCGAAAAAACACATTGTTAGATTTTCAACTCTCGGCGCTAAGCAGAGCGTTGAAAATCCAGTGTTTAAATGAAAAAAAATCGCCGCTATATTTTTACGTCCGTGCGAACGTCGGCTTAAGCCCGTCACAGACGTAGCTATAAGTAATCTATACTAATATTATAAAGAGGTAAAATTTGTTTGTAAGTTTGTAAGTTTGTAAGTTTGTATGTTTGTAAGTTTGTATGTAGGGGGTAATCTCCGAAACTAATGATCCAATTCTAAAAATTTTTTCACTGGTAGAAAGCTACATTATTCCTGAGTGCTATAGGCTATAAATTATATTTATATCATGCATATTAGCCGAGCTATCACAATTTTTGTCTAACAAGTCGGAAAGAAATACGTCTTTAAACAGACTTTTTTGCATGCGCTGCCTAAATGGTTGTTTAAAATTGAGAACAATGTATGGCAGTCTGGTCCGTCTTAAATAATTCTACAAAAAAGTCCGCGACACCATATTTCTATCTTTTATATTTTACCTTTTATACATCTTTTATTGTTTTAAAAACGTATTTTTTAGACATACTTACGTTTGGATGATTATTTAAACAACAACACATTAATCCTTATCAAAATAAGTTATTTTATGATCACAAGGACATCATGGAGATAAGATTTGGCCTTTACAGTATGGCAATTGGTCGTACAGTTTCGGAAATAATATAAAATTACTAAAACGCTAAATAACTTTAATTCATACCGCTCGCTCTTGAGCAAACATGTTTAGTGCGGACGTTTTATCAATTTTAACTATAGATGGCGTTGTGCAAATAAGTAATTTTTCTGAATTGCGAGATTTATTATTTCAATAATGTCGGTGGAATACAACGGAAGAGTTTGTTTTTTTGTTAGTTTGTTTGAACGCGCTATCTCTGGAACTACCCCAGTCGGATTTAAAAAAATCTTTTTGCATTTTATAACCAAGTTCTTGAGGAGGGCTATAGGCTATTTAACATCACGCTAGGGCCCTTAGGAGCCGAGCGCGAAGTAATAGCGCGGGCAGGCGATGCAGAAGGATATAGGCTATTTAACATCACGCTAGGGCCCTTAGAAGCCGAGCGCGAAGTAATAGCGTGGGCAGGCGATGCGGAAGGATATAGGATATTTAACATCACGCTAGGGCCCTTAGGAGCCGATCGCGAAGTAATAGCGCGGGCAGGCGATGCGGAAGGATATAGGCTATTTAACATCACGCTAGGGCCCTTAGAAGCCGAGCGCGAAGTAATAGCGTGGGCAGGCGATGCGGAAGGATATAGGATATTTAACATCACGCTAGGGCTGCTAGCAGCCGAGCGCGAAGTAATAGCGCTGGCAGGCGATGCGGAAGGATATAGGCTATTTAACATCACTCTAGGGCCCTTAGGAGCCGAGCGCGAAGTAATAGCGCGGGCAGGCGGTGCGGAAGGATATAGGCTATTTAACATCACGCTAGGTCCCTTAGAAGCCGAGCGCGAAGTAATAGCGTGGGCAGGCGATGCGGAAGGATATAGGATATTTAACATCACGCTAGGGCCGCTAGCAGCCGAGCGCGAAGTAATAGCGCTGGCAGGCGATGCGGAAGGATATAGGCTATTTAACATCACGCTATGGCCCCTAGAAGCCGAGCGCGGAGTAATAGCGCGGGCAGGTGATGCGGAAGGATATAGGCAATTTAACATCACGCTAGGGCCCTTAGGAGTCGAGCAAAAATAAAAAATGTCAGAAAGGATGCTAAGCGCAAACGAAGTAATAGCGCGGGCAGTCGTTGCGATGCGATGCGTGGGGGTTAGTGGGTGGGGTGGAGGGACAAGAAATTTTACGCGGACGAAGTCGCGGGCAGAAGCTAGTACATTATATTATCATTATTTGTATATATTTATATTACACTAAGAAATTCACAGTATATATTATATATTACTAGCTGACCCGACAGACGTTTTCCTGTCCCAGTTCATTTTATCATCGATGAGTTGATCTCGATTCGTCTGGGAAGATTTTATCAGGGTGAGAACGTGTTAAATTTGCGCCGATAGATCGATGAAGCTCGAAGCTCTATCTAGATTCTCGAATCAACTAACAGGTTAATTTTTTCAAATTTTTTATTTTATTTATTTATTTATTTATTTTTATTTATTTATTTATTCTTCGGAAAGCTTACAGTCTAATATCTTTAAAGGTAAGTTATGTACAATATCGCTTACAATTGCCATTTAAAAGCTTCCACAAATTAAAAACTATGTACCTAAAATTAAAAAAGAAAGAAATAGAACATACAAAAATTAAAATTAAAAATAAAATCTACAAATTTTTCTAAACAAAACAAAACATATTCATCTTTAAAAAAACAAAACATAAAAAGATAATTATTAGTATCCGATAACTGTGACAGTTTATTGTGCTAAAACATAATATTAATGATGAGTAATGCTACTCATTGCGGTCTATAACAAAGTATTCATTGTTTATAGTTCTTCTTAATGTGCTAGGGCTGGTTTTAAATAGATCAACATCAAAATGAGAGGGAAGGTTATTGAAGCTTGCTGCGCTACGTAAGAAGAAGGCATTCCGTCGGTAGTTGGTTGATGCGAAGGGAATGTGAAGAAGTGGCCGCTGCCTGAAGCCTACGTGATGGGTTCGGAGTGATATTTTGGAGATAAGTTGGGAACAATCGATGGAACTATTGGCTATATTTAACAGAAATGTAATATCATTAGCATGGCGTCTGTTTTCCAGTGGTAGAAAATGGTATCTTTTGCAACGATGAGTGTAATCCGTTGAGCATTGCTTTGTCTTATAATCTAAGTATCTTAAAAACTTTTTCTGAATGCTTTCTATTCTTGACTTATACACGTCATAATTTGGGTTCCAAACTTGAGATGCGTATTCAAGGTGGCTGCGTACGTATGAACAGTATAATACTTTAAGTGGTTTTAGAGAGCTGAAGCAAGTAGATGATCTTATTATGAAACCTAGGGACCTGGACGCTTTCTTTACAATTTACAGTAGTCTACGACCATCGTGCTCTGGCGCTTCACAATATTTAAAGGTCCCATCCAAAACAAAAAAACTCCCTGCGTATTTCTGGACGAACCTGTTAACTTCATTACGGTTTTTGTGCTCGGCGCTGTCACTGCGCCTCCGCAAATTAAAATAGTTTTTTGTGTAATTATGTAAGATTAAGTAAGTTTTAGCATTAAAAATGTTTTTTACAGTGATTAAATTAGCTTATGAGAGTTTTCCTCAGTGTAAAATAGTATTCCAACGACGAAAAAGTCGTAAAAAGTGTATTTGGTAAGTGAGGTGAACGTTCGTGAAAACAATGAATTTTTTTTGGCAATTCGGTAAGTTTTTATGTAAGTAAGTATGCAATTTGCGAAGAAAAATACTAGAAAATTAGATCTAGTCTAGCAAGAGTCTAGCACTAGCAGAAACATATTGTAAACATACCTACTTTGAGGTTATGGTTAGTGTTTGTTGTGTTCCTTTTTACGTTAAAAAACGATTCGCAATTCGCATTGATCGATGATTTCCAAAACGGAACCGGACAACCGCGTTTTTTTGTCTGTCAATCAAAGATTAGTGTCAAAGTGAAAACTTTCTTTTCTTAAAAATTTTCAACTCAACGGTTTCGACAAGATTCTTTTTTCCCTCGCTTCGATTCAAATTGCGTGTAAAAACTAATTTACGATGGGAAAACGGAAAAATAAAGAAGAAGAAGCTGAAAAAATCAGAAAAAAACTGAAGAAATGGGAGAAACGTTTAAAGAAGAACGAAGAAAAAGAACAAGATAGATGTGTTACACTTACACCAACGAATTCCCCTCCTAAAGAGAGTGCTGTCTCCACGGAACCCTCAACATCGAATGTGGACATACCTTTGGTGACCTCAGGTACATAACATAACTAATATTCAAATAGACATCTGACTTCAAACGCATGGGTGTTTGTATATGGGTACTTACCTATTTACTAAGTACACCAAAATACTGGCCTAAGAGCTACCACTATAGAGGGTAGACATTAGGTACTAAAATATAATAGTGAGCTATCACATGCAGAGGATAGACATACTATTGTGCATTCATTATTACACTTCAGAGCTATCACTTAGAGGGTAGACCAACTAACATACTTAATCGAGCGCTATCACTTAGAGGATAGACATAGTAGCATATTTTATTTTCTATTAAATTGTTAATTTTGCACCAAAATACATATTTGGCCGGAGTATAGTTCTTTTTGGGCTTACAGTGCATATTAAACTTTCAGACGATGAAGAAGTAGCTGAAGAACTTCTCCTGGCCTTGGGTCCTGAAGGTGCGGATACCAATGAGATAAGTGAACCAATACATCCACAGTTAGCATCAAGATGGAAAAACATTATGAGAGAAGGTTTAAAAAAGGAAACCAGAGAAGAAATCACAAAAAAGTATCCTGACCCAGAGAACTTCAACACCACAGCACCTTCCTTAAATCCTGAAATCAAGGCAATCATGTCTGAAATCTCTTTAAAAAGAGACAACAGGCTTGTAATAAGGCAAAAGCTAACAGGAAAAGTTTTAACAGCCATGGGAAAAGCTATGACAAGTGTCATGAAGGGAAACTTTAACTCAAAACAATTAATTGAATACCTCAGTGATGCTGCTAAAATCACTACAGACATATACCATCAAGATTTGATGTCAAGAAGGTACTTTGCACTCGCAGGCACCAGTTCATTGGTTAAAGACGCCATTAAGAATGAGAAGCCAGACGAGATGCTATTCGGAAGTGCTTGTTCGGAAAAAATAAAGTTGGCTCAAACAATTCAAAGAACTGGAGCCCAGATAAAAGAAAAACAGAAAAACTTCAGAAGCCCGCTGCCACCTCAACAGAAACCTCGCAGCGGGCAGCACCAGTACCGTCAGCCAGCAAAGCCTTACCCGAGGCCATACAAGAAGAGGCCGACTCAGCAGAGGAAGCGGTCTCCACCACGCAAACAGCGTCACAATTAGAGGTACATGCAGGCAAAACTAAATTTTTCCATTTGAACTGGACAAAAATTACAAATGATCCAATTATCTTGCAGTGGATTAATGGCTATGAAATACCTTTTGCTTCTGTACCACCTCCAAATGAAGCCCACATGCAAAATTGGTCAGCAAACGATAGACGCATTATTCAAGAAGAAATTAAAAAGCTTTTGGCATTAGGTGCAATTTCTGAATGTTCGCATACAAATAATCAATATGTATCCCCAATTTTTGTTGTACCAAAACCGAATGGGACATACAGGTTTATACTTAATTTAAAAGGTCTCAATAAGTACATAAACACCCAACATTTTAAATTAGAGGATTCTAGAACAGCTTGCAAGCTAATTTCAAGAAATAACTACATGACAAAAATTGATTTAAAAGATGCTTATTTCTCTATTCCTATTTCTGACCATTCCAAAAAATATCTTAGATTTAACTTTGAAGGCAAATTATACCAATTCAATTGCTTACCTTTTGGATTATGCACTGCTCCATTAGTATTCACTAAAATTATGAAACCCATTGTCACATACCTTAGAAACAAAGATATAATAATGACATATTACTTAGATGACAGTTTGTACATTAATAATTGTAAAAATGCATGTGTTCAAAATGTTTACTCGGCATGCAAATTATTCCAAAACCTAGGATTTGCTGTAAATTATGAAAAGAGTATTTTAAAACCTAGTCAAGTATGTGATTATTTAGGATTTACTCTAGATTCCAGGGATCTTACAATTTCAGTACCTAAAGAAAAACAAATTTCCATTCTTAAAAAGTTGCACAGCTTCAAATTAAAAATTTTTTGTAAAATTAGAGAATTTTCCCAACTTTTAGGTTCCTTATCTTCAATATGTCCTGCCGTTCCTTACGGCTGGGTATACACAAAATTGGTAGAAAGAGAAAAGTACTTAGCATTGCAAGATTCCAATGAAAATTATGATGAAAAAATGTCTCTTAGTAAAAATATTTATCCTGAATTACAGTGGTGGATAGAAAACATAGACAGAAAAAACTCAATTAAACAGTACACATTCCAACTGGAAATTCATACTGATGCATCTCGTACAGGCTGGGGTGCTGTCTGTGAGGGAAAAAAGGCTTCTGGGTCTTGGTCTTCCAGAGAGTTGGAGTTCCATATAAACTATTTGGAATTAAAAGCTGCTTTTCTAGGGCTTCAGTGCTTCGCTAAGGATTTTCAAAATTCTGAAATATTACTCAGAGTGGATAACACAACAGCTGTAGCTTATATTAACAAGATGGGGGGTGTTCAGTTTAAACATCTTAATGATATCACAAGGGAGTTATGGCAATGGTGTGAGAAAAGAAACATTTGGATCTTCGCATCATATATTAATTCTAAAGACAATTTCGAAGCTGATGCCGAATCTAGGAAATTAAATATTGAATGGGAGTTATCTCGGACATGTTTTGATAAAATCAGAGAAACCTTAGGGGAGCCTGAAATTGATTTATTCGCGTCTAGAATTAATAGCAAATGTGATAAATTCGTTTCATGGATGAGAGACCCAGAAGCTATAGCAGTTGATGCATTCACTTTGGACTGGAAACATTTTTTCTTTTATGCTTTCCCACCTTTTTCTCTAGTGTTAAAATGTGTCAATAAAATAATAACAGATAGAGCTGTAGGCATTTTAGTCTTTCCCTATTGGCCTTCTCAGCCGTGGTTTCCGCTCATTGAACCACTTCTAGTCAAAGATTTACTAATTTTCCCACCTAACAACTTTCTTTTGACTTCCCCTTACAGAGAACCCCATCCCCTGCATCACCAGCTTACCCTGGCTGCAGGGCTGCTATCAGCGAAGCATTTGTAAGGCGTGGAACTCCGAACTCTGCTCTTGAGATAATGTTAAATTCCCTCTCAAACAACACAATCAAACAATACAACTGTTCTCTTAAGTCATGGTGGGAGTTTTGTAATACTCATAACATTGAACCTTATCAAGGATCCATACCTTTTATATTAAAATTTCTCAGTGACTGCTTTCATAAGGGAATGTCTTATGGTTCATTAAACACCACTAGATCTGCTCTCTCTATCCTAATGGGACCAAAAATTACTTCAGATGACAGATTAAAAAGATTTTTCAAAGGGGTATTCAGGCTGAAGCCTCCCAACCCAAAATATAGTGTTACTTGGGATCCGGGTAGGGTGTTGGATTACTTAGCATCCATGTACCCAAATGAGAGTCTGTCATTGGATATTTTAACAAGAAAACTAGTAACAATTTTGGCATTAACATCAGGGCATAGAGTCCAGACACTATCACTAATAAAAATTAAAAATATTAAATTTTCAGCCGATGGAGTACAAATAAAAGTACCTGAAAATATAAAAACTTCAAGCAAAAGTTCACTTCAACCCTGTTTACATTTAAAATGCTATAATAGTAAATTAGAAATTTGCCCTGTACACACAATAAGGTCTTATTTAAATGTTACAAAAAATATTAGAAAAGAAATAGATAACTTAATAATTACATACAAAAAACCATACCATAGTGCCTCTTCTCAATCTCTAAGTAGATGGATAAAAATTACATTGAGTGAGGCGGGTATAGATACCTCTATATTTACCGCGCACAGCACTAGACATGCTTCTACTTCAGCAGCAAGTAGGGCTGGTCTCAGCATAGATCAAATTAGAAAGACGGCAGGATGGTCAGGGACATCCTCGACCTTCGCTAGGTTTTATAATCGACCAGTAATAGAAGACCCCCTAGCTTTTAGTAATGCTGTTTGCGGTACTGTAAATAGGACCTAGTACCTAAATATCATGTGTTGTAATCCCAAATAATAATGTTCTTTGATTACAACAGCCTTTCATTCACAACATATCTTTAAACATCTACTCTGTTAAATCGTCTCGGACAAGGAGAGAGTATAATTATGAGATTAAACGAACTTACCTGTAAGTGAAGTTCTATCTCAATTATACGAAGCTCCTTGTCCGAGACGGGACAAGGAGCTTCGTATAATGGCATTCGAATTTTTATTTTTAATGGCATTCGAATTTTTATTTTTGTAAATTTGTTTTCGTATCATTATATTACAGTAGACAATGTACCGATAATAATGTAGGTAAATATTTCACATGGCCAAATAAACTACAGCGAGTTTTATATTTCTATTTTCTATTTTCAGCGAGTTTTTTTAAATTACCTACGTCATTGCATTCAACATAATATCCACGGTCCCGAAGAACTGCCAAACTTAAGTGGCAGTGGGCAGGGCACATTGCTCGCAGAACAGATGGGCCATGGCGCCGAAAGGTTCTGGAGTGGCGGCCCCGTAAAGAAAGACGTAACGTTGGAAGGCCTCCCACAAGGTGGACCGATGACCTTGCAAAGACCGCAGGAATCCGCTGGATGCGGGAAGCATAGAACCGGTCGAAGTGGCGATGCTTGGGGCAGGCCTATGTACAGCAATTGACGTCTTTCATCTGAAATGATGATGTTGATGAATGTCTAAGGTAAATAAAAAACCCGAAAAACCGGCCAAGTGCGTATAGGACTTCGCACATTTAAGGTTCCGTATCAAATCTGATTTATCAATATATTGGTATTTGTTAGTAAAATATACGTAATAATAAACATTATCACCAAATTTCAAGTTAATATGTCAATGGAAAGCTAAGAAAACACCGGTGTACAAAACGTAACTTTTTGCGTGCCTTTCAATTGAATACTTTATTTTTATATTGCTTTAAGGTTACTGAATAGAAAAACAAGAATATGTTTTTTTAATTAGCTCTTATTTTACCAGTGGTACCCACGATTTGTCTTGGTTTTTAATTTTAATTCCAAAATAACGGAAGTAAGCAGTTTCTAAACGTTGTGTTATTGAGCATCTTTGGTTAGTAAGGGTCACCTTACCACAAATGTAGCAAAAATTGTCTGCACTATTAACACATTTACGCGACATAACGAAAACTGTAGATTTTACACTAAAAATGTAAAAAAACGGTAACAATTTCACGTTTTAACTGTTGAACAAAACACAGTCAGCGTTAAACGCAACAAACAAATGTGAAATAATAAAATTTTTCCGCGGGTAATCACTAAATATTTTGAGTTATCATCATTAATGTGATATATCTGTCGCGCTACCCGCTATTATATTTATATGACATAAATGCACAATAAGAGCTAACTATGAATTTTAACTTGTATATTTATGTTCAGCGAGTGGAATACAATCAATATAGTATATTTTCATGTAAAAGGCAATTTTGATGTAGACCAGTGAAATTATTCGGAACAAAATTTTGAAAAAAAAAAGCTGACTTTGGTAGCTTCTCATTCCTTTGTTTTCCAATATTTTTTAAAACAAAAAATACAGTGTTTATCTACTCAATAAGCTTTAAATAACGATACCCCCCCTTAAGTGTTAGCACCCATTAAAAACGTTAAAAAATATTTTTTGTCAATTTGTATGGCTTTGGGTCACCAAAATGCTTAACTGTAAAAATTTGAGCTCCAATCGTTTGGCTGTAAAACCTGTGTGACAGAAAACGGACAGACGGACACGTGAGTGACAGCAATAGGGCTCCGTTTGAAACCCTTCGGGTACAGAACCCTAAAAAGAAAATTGGTCAAAGGGACATGTGAAAATTTTCATTCAACATCTAGGACTTTTGGACTGGAAAATGTAATGATAAGGCCTCAGGAATATCCTTAAACATGTCAGTATCCAACTGAATATACAACTCAAACGTAGACTTAACTGACAAACCTGAAAGTATTGTACAGTCCCAAAATGGCATGAGATACAGACACTTTTCTTTTCGTCTGAAGGTACAGGTCAACACTGAGAGCGAAAGTGTAAGCACAATATTTATCTATCAGCATTCAATTGAAGGGTCACACATAGCTGCAGACAACATATAACACACAAACTTATATTTTCTAATAGAGACAGTCCCTTCACACGAATTTAAACCTTGAACGAAAGATATAAGAATGACGTGTGGTTCTTTTAAGATAAATAAAATTGTGTTTGGGTTCCATCTTGATGCTTTACACAAGCCGCCATCTAATATTGCATTTGAACAAACTGAATAGAAAGATAATTTAATAAATTTGTGGCTAAGTAATAACAGCCGCACGGGTCGATCGATCAGGTTAAGCTACGCTTGCCGTGGCTGGTCCGTGGGTAGGTGACCATCTTTACATACCAAGACCCCTCCGTGCCTCGGAAAGCACGTTAAGCCGTTGGTCCCGGCTGTCATTGTCATCTTTGAAAAAAAAAACAAGGTGTATGCACCTATCGTATTACCCAGTAACTGGGTTGTGGAGGTCAGATAGGCAGTCGCTCCATGTAAAATACTAGTATTCAGCTGCATCCGGTTACACTGGAAGCCAACCCTAACACGTTGGGTAAAGGCTAGGTGAGATGATGTTTGTAAGGGTGCAACTGACATGACCGTTGTGAGTATTTATGACTAAATTCTTTCATCAACAAAGCTCAAGAATATGACGTCATTAAACATATTTTTACGAGGACACCGCCGTGTTCTATATTATTACGGCGAGGGAGACGCGTCACACTGGCATTTCATTGGTCAGTAATTCGCGGAAGTGAACCTTCCACTTGCTCAGCACCACGAACTGGACTTATTTGCCGATGGATTAGGACATTTGTATAATAAATTTCGTATCATTTTAAATGACATATTATAGTCATACATAATAACTGAGTTGAATTGATCACTATTAGATGACGCTAAACTGACATTATATTAATTGACTGACACTAAACTGACATTATATTCTGCTGCTGTATTAATTCGTCGTTGTAATCTAATTTTTATTACTATTTATAGACATGGGCATTATTGCTATTTTATAAAATCTATTGTATAATAAGGAGACGAGTGTGTGTAGCCACAATTGAATTGTAAGGAAATTAATCATATGAGCGTTTTGGATGGTATGTGTGTTAGCTCGTAAGACCAATTGAAATAAATAAATAAATAAATAATACAATAAATATTATAAGGTACCTGCTTAGACTGATTGTGTGTTAGGGTGTGTGTTTGAGTGTGGAGCAAGTAAGTGAGTTTGTATATTTGGGGAGTCTGTTTACATGGGATGGAAAGATTGATGGACATGTGGAAAGCAGAGTAAATGCGGGACCAACCAGTTGATGTCCAAAAAGGCTCGACTGGCTGTTCACAATGGTGTGCTGGGTACTACCTACGCTTATGTATGGAGGTGAATGTTGGGTGTGGCTAAAGAAGCATGGAAGTAGAATAAATGCTGTGGAAATGCGTTCCTTGCGAAGCATGTGTGGTGTGACTATGAATGATAGGCTGAAGAATGATGTGATAAGGCAACGGTGAGGTTTAAAAAAAGATGTAGTGACAAAAATTGAAAAGAGTATGCTGAGATGGTTTTGTTATGTTGAGAGGATGAATGAAAGGCGACTAACAAAAGATATTTACAAGGCGGATGTGAGTGGAAACACCGAGACGTCCTAGGAAGACATATAGTGACCTTATTGGTGATGTTCTTCAGAAAGTCAGGTGCGTAGTACTCGCAACCGGCGTGCGTGTTGTATGAACGTAAATGAGGCGAAAGGAGTAAGTATGTAAGGATCGTAGTTCTGTAGTTTCTGCCTAACCATGGGAAGAAGGAGTATGTGTGTGTTAGACTGAATGTTAGATAATCCTATCGATTATGTTACCTGAAGGACATATTGTTGTTGATTGCTTGAATTTTGGTTTTTTTATCCGAACCCATTTGGCCATTTGGACCTAGGTAGTGTTTTTTTTTTATCATTTATCATCAAGCCATTTTACAAATAAAGCGTAGCGTAGGTTAGATACGTCATCAATCAAAGTCAATTCTGTTGCTGTTATCCCAAACGTATTTCAACTGTGCAATTTTAAATGTAAACCAACGCTTTGAAACGTACCGCCCTTAATGGCACAGATTACCTTTTATGAAAAATTAAAAAGCAGGTTGAATATAACAAAACTTCCCTTTTGAAGATGTTGCTTTCATGAAATCGTTTTCGACTTCCGGGCGGAACATTTAACAGTTTTTTCCGTAATACGTATTGCCTCGGGCTAAGGATAGAATTCTCGAGATACTTTCCCGTTTTAACACATTTGCCAGAAAGTCGGGTACAGCGAGACAGAGCGCCCGGAGCCAGTCGTCAGCTGTTCGCTCCTTGCACATTTATGAAAAAACTTTCCTCTACATTCTTGGCATTGTCTCTTCCATTCTTTGGTTGAATTTATACTCCATTTATGTAGGTTTGTCTGCCTCGTTTTACGAACGAACTTTTCCACTTTATTCATTTTCAATAAAACACAAATAAGTAATTTCATTTGAACTTGTTATATGATTCGGTAGATGAAATTGTAATATAGGTATTATAGATCAAATTTCGTTTGAGCGTACATTGATAAAATCATCTTGTTTATCGTTTTATTGGGGCCCGCAATTTCAGTCCACTGACTTGGCGAGTATTGGCAATAATGCAAATAATATAAAATGTTGAAGTTGTAATAAAAGTTAATAAGTAACCTCGACAACTTACTGTTCACTTGTTCGCTCTTTCTTCGCAGCCCACTGCCTCGTTGTACTTTTATGAAAAAAGTTTTACCCGTTGCACTCTCCTACTACGGGTTTTGCCTCCGGAAAATTCTTGTTCGCTACAAATCTTGTGCATTAATACCCGCAGTAATAAACCGATTTATCCTGTTCGTAATTTAATACAATGTTTTCTGAAAAATGTCTGGTAGATAGATATTTAGTTTGGAAGCTTTATTTTAAAAAAATGCAAATCTAAGAGTCCTTGTCTAAAACTCCTTGTTTTATGCAATTTCGAAGGAAACTTTTATGCCTTTCGATACATGACCGACCAATCCAATGACATCATGTTTTTCTTCATTAATTTTCCTAACATTTTCAAGTTAACAGCCAAATTTCTCAAAGAAAGAGAGATAGATAGATAGATTTTTATATTTGTATTTTTTAATTATACATGTTAAATATCCCGTTTGTGTTAATAACAATACTTACATACTTACATACATACATACATAGACTGCTAAAATCATAACCCTTCCTTTTGGCTTTGCCGTAGTCGGGTAAAAACACATTAGCTGAGTATTTTCGAGAAATGATGTCAATGGTTGACTTATTAAACCTATAAAGTTTCAATTGCATAGCTCTTATACTTTAGATTTTATTGATATCTAAAATACCCCGATTTTGTCACTGACTCACTGATGATCATAAAAATTCTTAGGGTACTTCCTGAAGTCCTCTCTAAAGATTCGCCAATCCCTCTCAGTCATCTCATCATGTTCCTTTTCAGACCAGTGACGGTCATCCCACTTTTGCTTATCTTCCTTCTTCTTAACTTTCTTAAGACGCAACTTCTCTTGTTCCTTTTCTAATTCTGTTCTACGTTTCTCTAACAGATTCCCATAGAACTTGCAGTAATCTTTCTTCTGAGACTTTATGTCTATTCCAGCTATGTGACCTCGACCAAAGAACTGAACTTGGTGCCTTTCCTTATACAAAGCATTGTAATCATTAGAAGTATCCTCTGATGCGTCCCAATCAAACACAAATTTACGGTCATTTAATCTTCTTACTCTGCGTTTTTTCTTTACAATGCCGAGATAGCGAGCCTTAATGGCTTCTTCTTCACGCTCCTTGTCTTTAGTTTTGGAAACTTCTTCATTTTTCTCTTTTTTGTCCTCTCCTCCTCCTCCTCCTCCTCCTCGGCGGTCATTCATAGCTTTTCTTTCTTCATATTTTCTCTCTCTTTCCCTCTCCCTCTCATCTCTTCTCTCCCTTTCCTTTTCTCTCATCATTTCTCTTTCATCTCTATATTTCTTCATTTCTTCTTCTCTTTTGGAGGGTCCTGTAAGATCAATTGTGGTTATAGATGGCCTGTCAACATTGGCTCTAATAGCTTCTACTTTTTTCTGTCGTCTTTCCAAAGCCAGAGCAGCTCTTTGTTCTTTAGTCAAGAAGACAGGTTTACTGCGGGCTTCTTCTTCTGCTTTCTTCTTAGCAAGTAGTTCCTCTAGAGACAATGGCTCTTTCTTAGTGGGCTTTGAATCATCATGTTTTCCGTCTTGAGCCTCTTCCTCCTCGGTTTTACTCTCATCCTCTTTCTTGCTCTTCGACTTTTCTCTTTCGTCATATTTCCTTCTGCTGTCCGATTCCTTTTCTTTACCATCACGTTTCTTGGGGCTGCGAGAGCGACCACGTTCGCGCTCTTTCCTTGCGGGGCTCCTGGATCTATCTTTATCTTTTCGCGCGGGGCTCCGAGACCGATCTTTGTCTTTTCTTGAAGGACTTCGAGGCTTTTCAAGTTCCTTCCTAGGGCTACGAGACCGCTCTCGACGTTTTATTAGTAGTTCTTGAGATATCCATCTGTGATGGACAGACAGACAGACAGACACACAGACAGACAGACAGACTGAGTCACACCATAAGGGTTCCTTTTTTACCATTTTGGTACGGAACCCTTAAAATTGGTTCTGTGATAAAAACGCAAAGATTTAATACAAGGTGTGAAGTTTTATGGTTTAATAAAAATATATAATTGGCCTATATACTATGGGGTTATTGTGACGTAGACGAAGAAGACTAATTATCGTTAAAGAATGCAATGTAGGTACCTAAAATACAATGGTATTTTTCTTATCAGATTTAAATTATTTTTAACTTGCTAGTTCTTTTTGTTAACAAGTATTATTTAGCTTGTTTTTAAAAAGTTTTTTTTCTTTTAATTTTTTATACACTTATTATACCCACATATTACTATTATTATTTTTGGTCTATTAGCTTTATATATTATTATGCAATATTATTCTGCAATTGGTCATATTATGCTGTGCGGTAGGTTTAATCAATAGCTTTGAGTGCCTTAAAATTCCTAAGTCTTAAAACTAACGCTTTGAAGGACACTTTACGGCCATAGCAGTAATAACAATAATACTTCTATTGTGTCTCGTTGTTGTCCTTCAAAGCGTTAAATAAACATTACTATGCGCAAAATGAGTATTTTCAATTTTAAAATCGTTCCATTTTACGGTACGTTTACTCTGCCACTTTGGACTAAGCTCACAGTAGGTACAAACTGAAAAAAATCTTGTCTAAGTGCAAGATAATAAAATTGAATAACAGTCTGTAACAAATTAGTTTTAGGGATAACACCGCCTTAGGTAGGTAGGTAGGTGTTAGGTGGGTATCAACAGTGCAATGTTTGTTTAATTTTCTTTAATTTAACTTTTTCCTGTTGAAGCACGATAAAAAAAAATATTATTCTCACTACGTTTGTAATAATTTTATTGTCAAGGACGTCTTTGAAAACTGTGTTGGTAATGTAGTAATGTATAAACAAATACTATACTAAAATTGTAACACATCTACTGGCCTAGTAAAATAAAAGGCGCAAAAAAATAGATTTGAACAATATAATTTAGAAAAAGATAAATAATACAGTACCGAAGATTAGAAAAAAGCCGGTCAAGAGCGAGTCGGACTCGCGCACCGAGGGTTCCGTTCCGATTTCTGAAAAAGTGTGATATTTAGAGACATCGTTTTATTTTTCCTGTAATCTTTAACTTCTATCACATAGAATAATTTCAGATTTTTCTCTTTACAAACTTCGGAGATAAGGGGGGGGGAACGGTATTTTTTTTTTACATTTTTCATCAAAAGTCGAAAAATAAGCAGCCTAAAAAAAATTAAAAAATGTTTGAGAATGTGCAAATAGCGCTCTTTCATATGATATCCCACATGCCCTAGTAGCTCCACTTTAAATTTTTAAGACCCCCTTTCAGTCCCTGTTGCAAAAAAAATATAAATATTTTTATTTCTTTCTTATTTGAAAAATAGTTGGGTACACGTTATCTAAAACTGTTCCAAATTTCAAGCTGATAGCATTAGCAGTTCTTGAGATATCCAGCTGTGACAGACAGAGAGGATGTGCAACACTTGTTGGTGGAATGTGTACGTAATAGCAGAGAAAGAGATGTGTTGATGGCCGAATTAAACATAAATAGGCTAGATCTGGGTGCTTTTCAAAGTCTCATAGCGAACCCTTGCAGCATTGAAGCTATTAAAATTTACAAGTTTGTTTACAATTCTTGCCTAAAATAGCAGACTATTTTAGGCAAGAATTGTAAACAAACTTGTAAGCATTCATCTTAGTTGGAGGTGTTGAAAATACATTCGTATTTTTTTTTTAAATCTTTATTTAATTTAGAGGCTTTTGGTTATACATATATAACCATGTATAAATCAATATTTTGCGTTCAAGTACAAACATATATAACTTAGTTATTCTTTTCGTTTGTCGTTTCTCTTGCACTCGATACAGTAAATGGTTCGGATTATTCGGGGGACGAACTCAACATAATCCATCTGTTGTGAGTAAAATTCAAGTTAAGTCACATTCCACAACAATTTCCTCAACTAAGAATGGCTCAACTTCAATGTATGCAAACCTACTTTGCTTTCCTTTTATTTTGCGTTTAAAGGCAATTTACCTTCATTCCCTCACGTAAGGATGGTTAATGAAGAAATCGAGTAGTTGTCCTTCTAGTTTTCCTTGTCTGTGGCCATGCATCGGCCCTCAGCCCCTCCCCGCCTCCGTACGCCCGCCCTCCTCCCTGGCCGGCTCCGGTATACGCTCGCTCGTCGTGATGCTGCATTTTAATAACGTTTTTGACTTACATGTCCAGCCGGGACGGAAAACCGTTGTTTTTCTTATTTCATGTCATTCTCTTTTATTTTGAGTCTTCTAATTTTTTTTTTTGTTTATAGTAGGAAATTTTAATTTCTTAAGAACTAACGTTTATTCTGGTATACATTTTACGTAATGATATTAATAGTAAGGAGACATTTACAGTTAATTCTAAGCGTTTTAGTAGTTTTATGGTTTTGAACGGGTTTTTTAAATAGATCATGTTCCCTAAATATTTCAAAATTCTGAGGCCGCTATGAAATAAACAACTATTATTTTGTATTTCATTTGCTTAAGTACAGTAGTTCAATCCATGAGCTCGAAAAAATGCCATAGCGCATTTTATGAAAAATTTGCTTCGGAATCTTGGCTTCATATAAATAAATACGTCTGATGAGAAAAAATTGCGAAAAGCGAGGCCACTCTAAACTATACCAACCAATAACAGCTATTCTCCACCACTTGACTAAGTAATAGTTATCGAAGCTTCGACAACTGAAAGACTAGTCTATCAGATTCTCAGAATCAGAACGCCATTTAACGCAAAAATCACGGTCAAAATGTAATAGGCATCTTAAATCCATAATCAATCAATCTGTCTAGCCTTTTCCCAAGTATGTTGGAGTCGGCTTCCAGTTCCGGTTAACACGATAACCCTTGGTAAGACTGGTTATATCTGGTAGGTACTGGTAAATCCATAATGCAATCCATCCATCTGGTAATCCATCTAGAAATAATTAAGTACCTACTGGAAGGTTGATTAATCTGATTTTACAATTATTCGTCCTTTTGCAATAGCAGCCTCTATTTTAATAAAATATATCCACATGGTTAAAATCCTAACTACTATGTACTTATTATACATATATGTACTGCAAGCAGTCCGCAGGTGTATTTGAGTTGCAAGCCGCTTGCATTGTGCCCTATTATAAAGGGATATTGCCAGACAGTCTGACAGATATAATTAATGCTGCCAGATGTATTATACAGGGTGTTTGGCGCATGGACCGACACAATTTTTCCAGGGATTTGGGGGGTCATTAGCTAGGTTTTACCCATACACCCTTTGTCCCAAATGTCACGGTTGGTTACATATGATTTTTTTTTTAAAAAGAAAAAAATGCCCAAAATGTTTCCTTTAATTCGAAATAACTTTTTTGTTTGTGGGTGTAGTGGCACAAAACAAATTTTGTTGCATTCTCCAAAATCTTTTAAATCTAAAAACATCTTTGTTTGATACAACTGGTTTCAAGAAAATTCCTTACAAGCTTCCAAAGTTACATTTTTTTATTTATCGAATGAAATTTTACAACTTCTAAATTCAATTTAAAAAAAACCAAAAGCCATTTTGAACTTAGCTTTATTTCAAAAAGTTCTTTAGTTGATACCCTTTCTAACGGTATGCTACATGTCATAGAAATTATTCATTATGTAGTCAAAATACTAGTTAAGAGAGTCAGGGTTAAGAAAAGACTTTTTAAGGTTATTTTGTTTTTATTAAACTAAAGTTATAAAAAAGGAGGCAAAACACCGGGAGAGGTGGAAAGTAATGGGGGAAGCCTTTACCCAGCAGTGGGACAGAATAGGCTAGTAAAAAAAAAAAGTTATAAATCTTGTTCAAATTGACCTCCTCCATTTCGTATGCATGCACGACATCTGTTTCTTATTTCAACTGTCGTTGTACGTAGTCGCATTTCTTCTTTCATAGTTTGGAACGCGGCCCTATTCCTTGGCCCGCACGGTCCCCAGACCTGACGCCTCTGGATTTTTACGTCTGGGGACGTGCAAAAGAATTGGTTTACCAGACAGAAGTGCCCACTAGAGAAGTTCTGATTGAACGAATAACCGGCGCGTTCCAAACTATGAAAGAAGAAATGCGACTACGTACAACGACAGTTGAAATAAGAAACAGATGTCGTGCATGCATACGAAATGGAGGAGGTCAATTTGAACAAGATTTATAACTTTTTTTTTACTAGCCTATTCTGTCCCACTGCTGGGTAAAGGCTTCCCCCATTACTTTCCACCTCTCCCGGTGTTTTGCCTCCTTTTTTATAACTTTAGTTTAATAAAAACAAAATAACCTTAAAAAGTCTTTTCTTAACCCTGACTCTCTTAACTAGTATTTTGACTACATAATGAATAATTTCTATGACATGTAGCATACCGTTAGAAAGGGTATCAACTAAAGAACTTTTTGAAATAAAGCTAAGTTCAAAATGGCTTTTGGTTTTTTTTATAATGAATTTAGAAGTTGTAAAATTTCATTCGATAAATAAAAAAATGTAACTTTGGAAGCTTGTAAGGAATTTTCTTGAAACCAGTTGTATCAAACAAAGATGTTTTTAGATTTAAAAGATTTTGGAGAATGCAACAAAATTTGTTTTGTGCCACTACACCCACAAACAAAAAAGTTATTTCGAATTAAAGGAAACATTTTGGGCATTTTTTTCTTTAAAAAAAAAAAATCATATGTAATTAACCGTGACATTTGGGACAAAGGGTGTATGGGTAAAACCTAGCTAATGACCCCCCAAATCCCTGGAAAAATTGTGTCGGTCCATGCGCCAAACACCCTGTATACAGCTAACTTTAAATACTTAAGTAAGTCGTATAATTTATGATAATATTCTAAAAGAAATATGCGTTCTAAAGGCACGGTTCCAATAAATTGATTAAAATGTTAAAAGACTTCTTGCTGTTGTCTTCTAGTTTATTCTTCTTGTAGAGCTAGAGGCCGACTGACTGACTTTGGTTTTACAAGTAAGGCTTTTTATACGCCCCAGTGGCGTTAGTTCTATCCCTACTATTTCCCACGCTTTGGGTGGTCTAACAAAGTACTGGCTACGCTATTTAAAACTATTGTAAACACATAAAAACAAACTTTCTTAGAATTATTACAAATGGCTAAAGAAATGCATATCAATAGACACCGACAACAAATAATTCGTTTCCTAAAACTAAGAAAAATATTTTGTGCGGATTTAAACACAATGTCTGCTAAGGCCCTTTATGAAGTGAAGTGATAAATAGACATTTTTCTTTTACTAGCCATAATTATCCCACTACTGGACAAAGGCCTCTCTACTCTCTTTCCACCTCTCTCTGTCCAAAGCTGCCAAGGACCAATCTTTATTAAAGGAGGCCAGCTCATCCCGCCATCTCCGT
The DNA here is from genome assembly GCA_905163495.3 of Cosmia trapezina. NCBI lineage: Eukaryota > Metazoa > Arthropoda > Insecta > Lepidoptera > Noctuidae > Cosmia > Cosmia trapezina. The sequence continues at coordinate 3,537,685 of LR991050.1, forward strand.
TTGGGCCTGCCGCGATGTCGTTTGCCACTAAGCGGGACCCACTGGGTCGTAAATTTGGCCCATTGATCGTCTGACATGCGGCCAGCTCAATTCCATTTAAGCGCGGCAGCTTTCCGAGTGACGTCAATTATTTTGGTGGTGGAACGGATTGTTGTATTCTTAACCCGGTCCACAAGTTTGATACTCAGAATACTCCGTTCCATAGCTCTCTGGCAAACTCCGAGCGTGGACTACTGCTGAATTGTCAAAGACCATGTTTGAGAACTATACTTAAGGATAGGAAGAATACACATGTCGATGAGTCTTCTCTTGAGGAATCGAGGAAGATCGCGCTTCATTAGATCTTTCATGGCCCAATAGCTCTTCCAGGCATTCTCGGTGCGTCGTGCAACTTCTTTGTTTTGTCTTGCCTGGAAAGAGACTATTTGACCAAGATAGAGATACTCATCGACATATCCAACCTCCCCACCCACCACGGTGATCCTGCGATGCAAAGTGTCTTTGACATATTCAAAATAAACATTTAATTCAAAAAACTTTTTAAATACTTACAAGTTTATACAAAATAAACTAGAGAAAATATTCAATTTATGTATTCACAATTTTTTTTTTTTTGTAAATTCAATAGTTTGGGCTTAGGTACGAGCGCCGCAAACTATTATTCATCAGTCTAACCAGATGCAGCTGAATACCAGTATTTTATATGGAGTGATTGCCTATCTGACCTCCACAACCCAATTACTGGGTAATACGATACCCCTTGGTAACACTGGTTGTCAGACTTTCCGGCTTCTGACGACCCGTAACGACTGTCAAAGATCCACGAATGACAGCCGGGACCAACGTCTTAACGTGCTTTCTGAGGCACGGAGTAGTCTCGGTATGTAAAGATGGTCACCCATCCACGGACCAACCCCGGCAAGCGTAGCTTAACCTGATGGATCGATCCGTACGGCTGTAATTACTTAGCCACGAGCTCCATTGTTAGTAGTTTTATTTCGATCCGGCAAAAAGTAAGTTAAAATTGACTTCCAAGATTTGATTACATTGTTTGTTAGTTACAAGTGAAGCTAATAGTAAGAAAAGCGTGTTAAAAATAGATCCCAAACATTCATTCTCTGTCAATCCTTTGTCTACTTCCGCCGTCTGCAACAGATCGGACAGCAAGGCCTTGTTCATAGTGGCCCGGGACACTCAGTGGCTAGCCAAGCCGGAGTCCTACGTCACTCACCCAGAGTACGAGTACTCCACCCTCAACACCATCGCCGTCGTCGAGCTGAAGAACCTTGATGGTGCTGACGACTGTGAGTCATTTGTTTTTGTTGTTGAGCTATCAGCTGTAAGTGCATCATAATTATCTACATTTTCGCTGCGAAAATCTGACCTGCCCTGCCCATTTGCTGGTCTAAATTCACTTTACTGTACCCGAGCGTCTATCCGTATCACATTAACATTCAGAAAGAGCAAAAACGGCCGTATTCTGTACTTTTGCCTTCTTCGCAGTGTGTCTAATAATCTAAATTTTGTCAGCTCCTCTGAACATCAGGATGGCAACCAGTCCGTTATCTTTCAAAGTGAAGGCACGTGAACACATTCGTGAAAAGTTGGCAAAATCATCGCAGCGCTGATTTGTTGGATTCTTTTTCTCCTCTACCTATCGTTATTTCTCCTGACAAAGTTTATTTTGTTTATATGTATGTATGTATGTATGTCTACGCCGTAGCATAGAAGGGCTCGACTACGCCGTAGCATAGAAGGACTCGACTACGCCGTAGCATAGAAGGACTCGACTACGCCGTAGTCGATCAGGGAACCCGACCACGCCCGCTATGCTGTAGTGCATCGAACTCCATTGATGTAAAAAAAACCGGCCAAGTGCGTGTCGGACCACGCACTATGAAGGGTTCCGTAGTTGGGATGAATTAATCCCAAAAACAAACTTAACATTGTAGTTGAAAAACATGTTCTCTCATACATTCCAACTGCAAATATAAGTTGGTCGACTATTACTCGTTAACTTGTAAAGACTACTTAGCTGTGATAGTTTTTTTTGTAATTTTATTTGTATATATATACTACTGCCGTGATTTTTTTACGTATGCAAAAGGGATTCCACCAGTTCAACTAACAAACCCGGCGCACTATTTCTAACCATTGCAACTCCTGTAAACCAGAATTTACAGTAGTGACAAACAGGAAGAGGACCGAGTCTGTGAATTTCAGAGAAATGATCTAATTGTATTTAAATAACGATTTCATTTGAAAATATATATCGCACACCCAGAACAAAACTGCCCTAAATCAAAATAGCTCATTTTTAGGGTTCCGTACCTCAAAAGGAAAAAACAGAACCCTTATAGTATCACTTGTTTGTCCGTCTGTCTGTCTGTCTGTCAGTCTGTCAAGACCGTTTTTCTCAGGAACGCGTGGAGATATCAAGTTGAAATTTTTCAACTTCGTCACTGTGTAATATACCTGCAAAATAACATATTTTTGTAGTAAAGCAGAAAATTGTTTGTGTTTCAATTATGATAATTTTACATTAAGTTTTCTAAAGCTTTTTAAAGCGCAGACGAAGAATCTAATATTTTTAATAACAAATTATATTCAGTCTTTTATGGCATTTCTATTTTTTGTAATTTATACAAATCTTAAATACAATATACAATCCAACAATAAAAAAAATATATATTATATAGCAATTATAAAGTACCGTATGAATTGAAATAAGTTGATAACCCATCGTCTACGTGGTGGTGATCAATTTCCTAACTTTAACTTTGGCTTCACGAGTTGTATTATGCTGGAGCTGGTATTTATTTACAATTTTATTGTACAAGTATGGAAACATAAACTTCTGTGATCTTCTAGCAAATGCCGTTTTACATTTAGTAGTAACGATTTAAATTTATATTAATTATTAATATTTTATTAAACAGCAAAGTATTTATTTATATATCTGGTAATACCCCAGGTAACAAAAGTAGTCATGAAACTATTGCTAATTGTCCAATCCCAAGTAGAAGCACAAGTTACGCAGTGGACAACATACTAAGTGTCACCCTCTGGAATTCCGCCAAAGAGCAAGAAAATATGTCCAAACGCCGAGAGACACTATTGAGTATTCTTACTGCACGAATCACCGGTGCAAACTTTAATAAGTTTGTACGGGTAGCCGGAACTTTAAAAAGTTCCTCCCTCGGTCCCAACCGTAACCTCCTGTCTGGAACGAGTAATCCCAACGATTCCAATATTTGGGGATTATTCAGTATCCCACAAAAACCATAAAAACATATTTTACCAAAGCAAGGTTGCCAATAAAAAAAACGTTTATGAACAAATTAACATTTATTTGTGTCCTAAACTCAAAAATATTTCAATTTTCTATTTTTCATATTAGGCTGTTTATCGGCTTTATACCTTTGCTTCTCTTTCAACCTGGCGAAAGCAAAGCGCGGAAAAAAAAGAAAATTTAAATCATAGTTTCCTATTAATTCATGATAAAAATATTTTCCGTTATTTTATTTTATTTCTTCAAAAGTGTATTGAAAAACGTCGTTTGATACACGTGGAAATTTGTTATTGCAGTTCTAGGCTCAAAAACATCCTCGCCTACGGCTCGGGTGTTTTAATTCCGCCTCGAATGCAATAACAAACGTTCTCCACTTGTATCAAAATGTACTATACTATCACAGCCAATGACGTATTATAGATAGACGCGTCATACACGAACATCAGTGCTTTCAAAAACAGCGTAAGCCATGATGTACCAACATACCAGTATATACTGGCCGCAAAGAAAAGGAAAGACGCATGCCGATACCTGTTGTAAGAAAGAGATGAATATACTTATTTAATTACGTCACTAGCTGCTGCATGTTCACTAGCGCGCGTGCGTGACTGATATCACGCCGGGCAATTACCCTTCATTTAGTTTCCCATTTTTGAGCCCGGGTAACGCATCTAAAGGTAATATATCATTGATCACAGCTAGGTCCTTATTACAAAAACTGGCTCGATAGTTTAAACCATGACAGAAGAAAACCTTCGTTTTGTAATAAGGCCGTTAAGTCTAAACTTCGTTTAGTAATAAGGCCGTTAAGTCTAAACCGAGATTTCAACTAAAATCTGTTGCGTGTCTAGCATTATGTAAGAAAAGCTATCTTCACCCACTTCAGAAGCTATAATCTGAATCAGTTCGTCTCGCTATTCTCCAGCGATACGAGGAAACATTGGCATGCAAGCGACGCCATTCGCTTGCATACGGTGGGAGCAAGTGCACAATATTAATATCCGACTCCACAGCGTCTGTCGGGTCCGCTAGTTTATTTATAAGTCTCTATTCGAGTTTAAAGAACCAATGAAGACACTGTCGCATAATAAAAAACTTTTATTCGCTGTATTGGATAAATCGCCGTCATTGCGTGTAGGAGCGGGAAAATAAAAAGGGTTACACCATGATAACTTGTGAAAAAACGCCGACCCGAATATTTCTTCACTTCTTACCAATAGCATAAATTTGTTATCCCTAACTTAAGAAATACTGGGTTTCCCTTACAAACTTTCATCCCCTATATCACCCCCTGTAGTATTATTTTTAAAAAAAATTGTATCCTATGTCCTTTCCCAGGATGCTAGATAAAGCCTTGTTAAATTTTGTCGAAATCCGTGCAGTTTTGTAAATTTTAAAATCAACCCCTATTTTACCCCCTTAGGGGATGATTTTTCAAAAACGCTGAACCGCATATTTCTTTATTGCTTATCAAAAGCATACATTTTAATTTTCACATCCCTAACTTAAGAAATACTGAGTTTCCCATACAAAATTTCATCCCCTATATCGCCCCCTGTAGGATTATTTTTTAAGACCAAAAGTAGCCTGTGTCCATCAGGATGCTATAAAGCCTTGCCAAATATTATCAAAATCCGTGCAGTTTTTTAAATTTTAAAATCAACCCCTATTTAACACCCTTAGAGGATGATTTTTCAAAAATGCTGAACCGCATACTTCTTAATTACCTACCAATAGCATAAATTTGTTTTCCCTAGTTTAAGAAATACTGGGTTTCCCTTACAAACTTTCATCCCCTATATCACCCCCTATAGTATTGTTTTTGAAAGTATCCTATGTCCTTTCCCAGTATGCTATATAAAGCCTTGCCAAATTTTGTCGAAATCCGTGCAGTTTTGTAAATTTTAAAATCAACCCCTATTTTTCACCCTTAGGGGATGATTTTTCAAAAACGGTGAACCGCATATTTCTTTATTTCCTATAAAAAGCATATATTTAATTTTCACATCCCTAACTTAAGAAATACTGGGTTTCCCTTACAAACTTTCATCCCCTATATCACCCCCTGTAGTATTGTTTTTGAAAGTATCCTATGTCCTTCCCCAGGATTCTATATAAAGCCTTGCCAAATTTTAACTAAATCCGTGCAGTTTTGTAAATTTTAAAATCAACCCCTATTTAACGCCCTTAGGGGATGATTTTTCAAAAATGCTGAACCGCGTATTTCTTAATTTCCTACCAATAGCATAAATTTGTTATCCCTAACTTAAGAAATACTGGGTTTCCCTTACAAACTTTCATCCCCTATATCACCCCCTGTAGTATTATTTTTGAAAGTATCCTATGTCCTTTCCCAGTATGCTATATAAAGCCTTGCCAAATTTTGTCGAAATCCGTGCAGTTTTGTAAATTTTAAAATCAACCCCTATTTAACCCCCTTAGGGGATGATTTTTCAAAAATGCTGAACCGCATATTTCTTAATTTCCTACCAATAGCATAAATTCGTTATCCCTAACTTAAGAAATACTGGGTTTCCCTTACAAACTTTCATCCCCTATATCACCCCCTGTAGTATTGTTTTTGAAAGTAGCCTGTGTCCTTCCCCAGGATACTATATAAAGCCTTGCCAAATTTTTAAACCTACACCATGGGGTAGACGAGGAAAAAAAATATCACCACTTTACGTGTACAGAAGGTAAGTACCCTAAAAACATTTTTTTTTTCATGATTTTATTTTACCACTTTGTGGCGGCGCGGCGTGATGAATATGTATATCCTATAGCTTTCTAGTACTAAGAATCTCTGAGCTAAGCTGCAGACGGACAGATGGTCATAGCGAAACTATGTAGGTTTACCAGATCACCATCCCGCATCACCATCGGGCACATCCGCACCATGATCCGCTGACTGACCGCACCATGCACATCATCGCCGTGCCGCGCACCACGCGCGCGGCGCGCGCCGGCGCCACCGGCGCGCCACCGTGGTGGCGTGGCCGCATGCGCTGCGGGTGTCACCGCGCATGGTGACACCCGGATGGAACGAAGTTCCTTTCGATTAATTAGTGAAGGAATTGTAATTTGTACCGACCCACCGGCGCGCCGCTCATGTCCGCTGTGCGCTGTGTGTTTGTTTCATTGCGCATGTGCTATTGCGCTATAAATTGCTGTAAATAATCTTTCAGTGAAGTTACGGAAAATCTTATTCATTTGGTTAATTAACTTGAAACTTGGCACAAATACTTGCCTAAGCAAGTAATAAATTTTGTCAGTAATAGTTTTTCCCCAGAGGGAAGGGTAGAGGGGGAGGAGGGAACGGGAGGTGTGGTGAGGAGGGAAACGGGGAAGGGGACGGGGTGGTGAGGAGGTAAAGGGGGAAGGGCAGGGTTTGGTGAGAGGGAGAGGGTGGGGAGGGGTGGTGAGGAGGCAGAGGGGAGGATGATGGAGGGAGGGTGTAGTTAGGGAGGAGGGTGTTGTGAGGAGTAGGGTGTGGAGAAGGAAAGAGGGGGAAGGGAGGAGTTGGTGAGGGTAGAGGGGAAGGGGAAGCGGTGAAGGGTATGTGAGAAGGTGTGAGAGGGGGAGGGGGAGGTTAGCGGGAAGGGGATGTGGTGAGGGGGTGAGAGGGAGAGGTGTTGGGGAGGGTGAAGATGTGAGAGGGGGGCAGTGAAAGGGATGCTAAGGGAGAGAGGGGTTATGGGTGGAAAGAGGGGGGGGTGAGAGTGAGAGGAGGAGGGTAAGAGGGAGAGCAGGACGAGTGTCTTTAGACCTTAAAGTTGCTATTTGTATAGCACTGAGTCATTGAAGCAACCCAGCTCGACAGAAATAACCGAAAAATAGAAAGTCGGAAACTCGGAACGGCACAAAAACAGAAATAAACTACAGTCGTGCATCGGAGCTGACACACTTTTTTTGTTTGTTTGAACGCGCTAATCTCTGGAACTGCTAGTCGGACTATAGTAATTATTTTTGCATTTGATAGCCCAATTGTTAAGGAAGGCTATAGGCATATTTAACATCACTCTAGGACCATTAAGTGCCGAGCAAAAAGAAAAAAAGTCAGAAAGAACGCTAAACGAAAACGAAGAAATAGCGCGGGCAGGCAATGCGATGCGAGGGGTGGGTCGGGGGCACAAGCTATCTCAATATAATGAAAAGAAAAGTCCTAACTGACTCATCAACGCCCAGCCCAAACCCTTGGACCTATAAAGCTGAAATTTTGCATAGCGGTTCCCTTTATAATGTAGACAAGAAATAAGGAAGGATTTTTGGCGAATCCTTCAACTTTGCCATCGAGAACAAAACAATCGCTGGCCGGCGTAGAAAGTGAGTTCCTTGTTGATCCTACTTTTATTTTGCTTTTACGTTCTTTATTTGAAATCTGCAAGAAATACTGATAGCTTGTTTTGTTTTCGTTAATTACGCAAGCAAACCGTACTTTATACCTACAGCGTAGGTATGACCTACCTACTTTTTACTATTTCAATCTTGAAAGATAACTTTCGTCCAATCCATGTTGTATAATTATTATTTTTTCATCGCTTTACGCTCCTGATGGCACACTTGTTAGTTTATTATGAAGAGCAAACCATAATCCAGCGCCATCGGTGACTGAAAAACACGCATTGCAGAAGAATACCTAAGTTGTATGTACCTACGTGGTCTAATAATTGGCTAAGTTTTACTAGGTACATACATAACTGACGTCGAGTTGCGAGTCCACATTTTTTTTATAGAAATATCTTAATTAGTTTACTAAGAAGCCTCCACGTAACCTTTTTCAAATGTTCCTTTGTACTTACTGATACGCACATAATCACCAACTTTATATTTGTTTCTAATACTATGCTTTTTTACCAACCTTGAATACCTTTCTAATATATGTTTTTTATTAATATTATCCACATTAGCGGGAACTTCATCAATTGTCCGATGATGAGTGTGATTGTATTTGTAAATAACATTACTAAGCGTGCTATCTATCCAATTGTAGCTGCCTCTCAAACTAAATTCCTTATAGACTTTAGATTTCAATGTCCTGATAAATCGCTCAACTATCGAAGCCTTTTTTGTTGAGAAAGTTGAATAATGATTAATGTGATAAGTTTTCATAAGCTTTTGAAATTGATTATTGTAAAATTCTGTTCCATTATCAGTTTGCAGATTTTTAGGAACACGCCCTTTATCCAATAATTTCTTAAAAGAATTACATACATCATTTTTGGTTTTACTTTTTAGAGGAAAAGTCCAAGCATATTTTGAGAATGTGTCAATAATAGCAAGAATAAATCTGTAATTTTTATTTTGCTTTGAAATTGATTGCATATCGATTAAGTCTGCTTGCCACAGGTCATCTATATCTTTCATAATAACACATCTTCGTGGAAAGTTCACCCTCGCATTTTTATGAATTTCGTTTACCACGTCGGTTTTGCTCATGTTAACAATTCAGTACATTTGTTTTGAATCCGTGTATAATACTGAATGAAAATTGTATCATGATGAGTATTTATTCTTTTATTATGCCAGCTTCTTTCAATTCTTCAACTATCGATAAAATTTCATTATCATGGTTTGTGTTGCCAGCATCTCTGGAAGCAACTAATAGTTTCAATCTCTCAACCAGTTCGTTAGGATCATCCCAATATACCAAGTCAGTGTTATTTTTATATTTCTTTAGGGTTGGTAAGCTTCCTCCAGTGTGAAAATTTTCATTTGATTCGGAAAATAATGGTTTGATTACTTCACGATATTTTATTCCCTTATCTCCTTTTATTTGCCCATCAGGATTAAAATCTCTCTTATGAGCATTTGTATAATTCAGCATGTCCTTATAGACAAGTCTATCTTTGCTCGATATTAATTTTAAATCAGGTTTTCTTCGAAATAAAAGTTCTTTCAAGCCGGGTGTTAAATTATAGGATTCATCACCGACTTTAATTAAAATGACACTGTTGTCTTTCAAACTATCGATTTTAGAAAATGAGACTACTGAATTACCCATAAGCAATGTTTTGTTTACACTTCTTATTCCAAACGGTATATTTACACCATCATAAATATCATGGATATCATGGCCCTCTAGCGAGATTTCTAAATCATCCGGTATTTCTTTTGTAGGAGACTTTTGTGCAAAATTCGGGTTTGGATAGTAGCAGTCTTCAAACTTTGTAGATGAACTAGTATTAATGTCATCCAATTCAATGTCGTCAGAATTTGGGGGTGTTGTATTTTGTAGATGCTTTATTTTTTCCATTGATCTATTCGAATCGACTAGTGCTTTAAGGGGATCTGTGACGGTTTTTAGCATTTTATCAAGTGACAAGTTCATAGAGTGTTCCTGGTTCTTCATTTGCTTTATTTTATTCTTTATGGAGTCTACAGACTTCATTAATTCTATTTTAATATTCTTTTCCATGTTGTATGTATTCTAACAAGTGTACTCAGCCAAAGAAGATATAATACTAAGTTAGATTTATATATTATTGATTTATATAATTGCACATTATCGCTCATAATTTAAAAAAACTATCTAAATTCTGTCTGTACCTTCCATTGTTTAATGAGGAGTCTTTGCAAATACTAACAAAGTTATATGGCTCTCTCCAAACTGTATTACAAATATTCTTGAATTGATTCCAGGACATATCAGAACTAACATGCTCTTCATAAATATGTTTCAAGTTTACATCGTCTTGTTTAAATATTATAAGAAAGTTTGCATTATCACGCAGCAACTGTTTCGGAATTTTAGAATATGTTTGACATAAATAAAAGCAATCGATTTGTTTATGTCTACCCATAGAGAAGTAATTACGAATGTTTATTTGATTTTCACATGCCACATCATCGAAAATAAATACAGAATTGGTTAGTGCTTCATCCGGGGCTATGACTTCTTTATTATCATTAAATTCATAAAACTTAACCTGATGCACTCTCTTTATAACTTCTCGTAAGAACTTGTATTTTGGTTGAAAGTTAGTTTTCGAATACAGATAAAGATTTTGAAATTTTAGACCATTCTCATGTAACAATAAACTAAGCACTACGTTTGTTTTTCCACAATTCGAGGGACCACATAACTTGCAAATAAATCAAAACCTACAGGGTACTTCCCGTTGACCTAGAATTATGAAATTTGGCAAGAAGCAAGGTCTCACAGCACAAGTAAAGGGAAAAGTCCTAAAATTATTCATTTGTAGTTCTATCACATAAATTTTTTTTTTTCGGTAACAATGTTCAATTTGTTTTTGGGATAAATTCTTTTCAACTACGGAACCCTTCATTGTGCGTGGTCCAACACGCACTTGGCCGGTTTTTTTTTCTTCCAAACCTGGCAGTCTTGTGCGATCTCTGGCCATGTTGGCCCTCAAACCTTATCAGATCGTCACACCACCTTCGCCGTGGCCTGCCTCTTTTTTGATGAAAGTCTGCTTTTTATTGATGAAAAGTACATAGACAGAGAAGTAGAATGTGCTGCACCTATGTACTATGTTGGGGTCAGTTTCCAATCAAAAGTAGTGGGCCGTTATTCTTCACGCTGGCCCAATGCTATTCTTTAATCATCTCACCGTGAAAACTTAAGTGAAGTGAGCGTGCAGTGAGCTGTCAGTGTCATTCCACCTATAGCTAGGGATGGACCAAGCACATTTTTACAGTCATAATCGAGATTTTAATAACATTTTTATGCTATTCTAGTGATCATTTTATATTATTTCAAAGCTAGTATTTAAGTGTCTAAATAATACTATTTAGTAGGGGGTTTTTAAATATAATTGCAAAACAGAAATTGAGTTTTGTCTGAATTTATATTTGACTATTTTAATTTAAAACCCCCTAAATAGTAATGTTTAGACACCCTCTAGCTTACAAATAATATAAAATGATTATGTTAAAAAATTAGCATACTACCCTGAGAATAAATGGCGAAACAAACTCAGTGGTCAAAGTCTCTTTTAAAGTCCAGACATAATCTTGGTCAGATTCAAAGGACACAGTACCGCAATATCCCTTCAAATTCCTCAATCATACTACCCCTACAGTCCACTAAAAACACAAGACGACAATCTTACGGGATCTTAAGGCGGGGTGAAAGCAAGCGCCGTAGGTATTAAATGCTTACCGCAGCCCCCGCAAGGAGTAGCGATACGTAATAAATTACGATGCGCGGGAAACGCGCGCCAAGCGCACCGCTCATGAGTTCATGAACTCGAGTAGGTACTATGTTGCGTCACAGAATAGAGCAATGCAGTAGATAAACTTGAACTGATTAGTATACAAGTTTATTTTGTTTTATTTTTCTAGTAAGTATTTTTAAAAGTTGTAGACAGATTAGACATTTTAGACAGATTTTAGACATTTTAGACACATTTTAGACATTTTAGACAGATCCAAGATGGCGGCTGCGAAAATTCCCTAACTGTTCGTCATGGGTGTCATTTTCGTGATATTTTAGGTCGCTGAAAACGATAGTGCGGTCAAAATGAAAATCCAAGATGGCGGCTGCGAAAATTTCCTAATTTTTCGTCATGGGTGTCATTTTCGTGATATTTTAGGTCGCTGAAAACGATAGTGGGGTCAAAATGAAAATCCAAGATGGCGGCTGCGAAAATTTCTTAATTTTTCGTCATGGGTGTCATTTTCGTGACATTTTAGATCGCTGAAAACGATAGTGGGGTCAAAATGAAAATCCAAGATGGCGGCTGCGAAAATTTCCTAATTTTTCGTCATGGGTGTCATTTTCGTGTTATTTTAGGTCGCTGAAAACGATAGTGGGGTCAAAATGAAAATCCAAGATGGCGGCTGCGAAAATTTCCTAACTTTTCGTCATGGGTGTCATTTTCGTGATATTTGGGGTCGCTGAAAACGATAGTGGGGTCAAAATGAAAATCCAAGATGGCAGCTACGAAAATTTCCAAATTTTTCGTCATGGTTGTCATTTTCGTGATATTTGGGGTCGCTGAAAACGATAGTGGGGTCAAAATGAAAATCCAAGATGGCGGCTGCGAAAATTTCCTAATTTTTCGTCATGGGTGTCATTTTCGTGATATTTTAGGTCGCTGAAAACGATAGTGGGGTCAAAATGAAAATCCAAGATGGCGGCTGCGAAAATTTCTTAATTTTTCGTCATGGGTGTCATTTTCGTGACATTTTAGATCGCTGAAAACGATAGTGGGGTCAAAATGAAAATCCAAGATGGCGGCTGCGAAAATTTCCTAATTTTTCGTCATGGGTGTCATTTTCGTGTTATTTTAGGTCGCTGAAAACGATAGTGGGGTCAAAATGAAAATCCAAGATGGCGGCTGCGAAAATTTCCTAACTTTTCGTCATGGGTGTCATTTTCGTGATATTTGGGGTCGCTGAAAACGATAGTGGGGTCAAAATGAAAATCCAAGATGGCAGCTACGAAAATTTCCAAATTTTTCGTCATGGTTGTCATTTTCGTGATATTTGGGGTCGCTGAAAACGATAGTGGGGTCAAAATGAAAATCCAAGATGGCAGCTACGAAAATTTCCAAATTTTTCGTCATGGGTGTCATTTTCGTGTTATTTTAGGTCGCTGAAAACGATAGTGGGGTCAAAATGAAAATCCAAGATGGCGGCTGCGAACATTTCCTAATTTTTCGTCATGGGTGTCATTTTCGTGATATTTTAGGTCGCTGAAAACGATAGTGGGGTCAAAATGAAAATCCAAGATGGCGGCTGCGAAAATTCCCTAACTTTTCGTCATGGGTGTCATTTTCGTGATATTTTAGGTCGCTGAAAACGATAGTCGGGTAAAAAGGAAAATCCAAGATGGCGGCTGCGAAAATTTCCTAATTTTTCGTCATGGGTGTCATTTTCGTGATATTTTAGGTCGCTGAAAACGATAGTGGGGTCAAAATGAAAATCCAAGATAGCGGCTACGAAAATTTCCAAATTTTTCGTCATGGGTGTCATTTTCGTGTTATTTTAGGTCGCTGAAAACGATAGTGGGGTCAAAATGAAAATCCAAGATGGCGGCTATGAAAATTTCCTAACTTTTCGTCATGGGTGTCATTTTCGTGATATTTTAGGTCGCTGAAAACGATAGTCATTCATTTTGACCCCATTATCGTTTGCAGCGACCTCAAATATCACGAAAATGACACCCATGTCAAAAAATTTGAAAATTTTCGCAGCCGCCATCTTGGATTTTCATTTTGACCCCACTATCGTTTTCAGCGACCTCAAATATCACGAAAATGACACCCATGACGAAAAATTAGGAAATTTTCGCAGCCGCCATCTTGGATTTTCATTTTGAACCCACTATCGTTTTCAGCACCCTCTAAAACCATGGAAACGACACCCATGACGAAAAATTAGGAAATTTTCGCAGCCGCCATCTTGGATTTTCATTTTGATCCCACTATCGCTTTCAGTGACCTAAAATATCACGAAAATGACACCCATGACGAAAAATTAGGAAATTTTCGCAGCCACCATCTTGGATTCTCATTTTGACCCCACTATCGTTTTCAGCGACCTCAAATATCACGAAAATGATACCCATGACCGAAAATTAGGAAATTTTCGCAGCCGCCATCTTGGATTTTCATTTTGGCCCCACTATCGTTTTCAGCGACCTCAAATATCACGAAAATGACACCCATGTCGAAAAATTTTAAAATTTTCGCAGCCGCCATCTTGGATTTTCATTTTGACCCCACTATCGTTTTCAGCGACCTCAAATATCACGAAAATGACACCCATGACGAAAAATTTGGAAATTTTCACAGCCGCCATCTTGGATTTTCATTTTGACCCCGCAATCGTTTTCAGCGACCTAAAATATCACGAAAACGACACCCATGACGAAAAATTAGGAAATTTTTGCAGCCGCCATCTTGGATTTTCATTTTGACCCCACTATCGTTTTCAGCGACCTAAAATATCACGAAAATGACACCCATGACGAAAAATTTGGAAATTTTCGCAGCCGCCATCTTGGATTTTCATTTTGACCCCACTATCGGTTTCAGCGACCTCAAATATCACGAAAATGACACCCATGTCGAAAAATTTGAAAATTTTCGCAGCCGCCATCTTGGATTTTCATTTTGACCCCACTATCGTTTTCAGCGACCTAAAATATTACGAAAATGACACCCATGACGAAAAATTAGGAAATTTTCGCAGCCGCCATCTTGGATTTTCATTTTGACCCCACTATCGTTTTCAGCGACCTTAAATATCACGAAAACGACACCCATGACGAAAAATTAGGAAATTTTTGCAGCCGCCATCTTGGATTTTCATTTTGACCCCACTATCGTTTTCAGCGGCCTAAAATATCACGAAAATGACACCCATGACGAAAAATTAGGAAATTTTCGCAGCCGCCATCTTGGATTTTCATTTTGACCCCACTATCGTTTTCAGCGACCTAAAATATCACGAAAACGACACCCATGACGAAAAATTAGGAAATTTTTGCAGCCGCCATCTTGGATTTTCATTTTGACCCCACTATCGTTTTTAGCGACCTAAAATATCACGAAAATGACACCCATGACGAAAAATTTGGAAATTTTCGTAGCCGCCATCTTGGATTTTCATATTGACCCTACTATCGGTTTCAGCGACCTCAAATATCACGAAAATGACACCCATGTCAAAAAATTTGGAAATTTTCGCAGCCGCCATCTTGGATTTTCATTTTGACCCCACTATCGTTTTCAGCGACCTAAAATATCACGAAAATGACACCCATGACGAAAAATTAGGAAATTTTCGCAGCCGCCATCTTGGATTTTCATTTTGACCCCACTATCGTTTTCAGCGACCTAAAATATCACGAAAATGACACCCATGACGAAAAATTAGGAAATTTTCGCAGCCGCCATCTTGGATTTTCATTTTGACCCCACTATCGGTTTCAGCGACCTCAAATATCACGAAAATGACACCCATGTCGAAAAATTTGGAAATTTTCGCAGCCGCCATCTTGGATTTTCATTTTGACCCCACTATCGTTTTCAGCGACCTAAAATATCACGAAAATGACACCCATGACGAAAAATTAGGAAATTTTCGCAGCCGCCATCTTGGATTTTCATTTTGACCCCACTATCGTTTTCAGCGACCTAAAATATCACGAAAATGACACCCATGACGAAAAATTAGGAAATTTTCGCAGCCGCCATCTTGGATTTTCATTTTGACCCCACTATCATTTTCAGCGACCTAAAATATCACGAAAACGACACCCATGACGAAAAATTGGAAATTTTTGCAGCCGCCATCTTGGATTTTCATTTTGACCTTGAAATACAAAAAAAATAAGAAGATACCTAATTAGAAAAAAAACTTAATTTAAAAAAAAAATCTTATTTATGTAGGTATACAGAAAAATACATTTGAGGGCCTACTTATTTTCTGAACATCCCTGCCCAACCCTTTGAAAGAATTCAGGCGTGATGTTATGAAGAAATCTCATTTCCTATCCGATATTCATTATAAAACCACCCGTACTAACTTTATTCTGTGGCACCTACCTATTTGAGATTTGAAAATAGTGAACCAAAAATTTGCGCGTCAGGCGGCTTTATAAGCTCCAGTGTAGGGTTCAAATTCAACTGTTTTACACACTTGATGCGATTGGTAAACATAGGCCGTGATAAAAATAAATACCAATAAAGCTTTTGCGCGCGTGACGTCTTTATTTACATAGGCATAGCGTTCAAATTCAACTGTTTTCAACACATGCTAATTTGTGCCGGTCGCAGCCGGTGACAGAAGTTAGCGGGGGTGGCGGGTTCGAAAAATTGGCACACGTCCGACCTCCGTCACGTTCCGCTCGGGACTAAACGGCTCAGGGCGAGCGTTTGCGAAGCTGAAAACACTTGACATTGGAATTAGTGATATAAATATTTTGATATTTCAAATTATGATAGCCGTTATAAATTACATTTTTTACGACCTTTATTATGGCATAAGTTTTATTGTTCAAAGCCTAATATAAATCAAATGAAATAAGATATAGATCATAATTTAGACTTGTCTTTGCGATTTAATTGGATGCAGTAAAGTGCAAGTAATCGTGTATCGGACGGCCGAAATTTCTAGATCGAAGTCTGAACTAAGTAATATATTTTTTTCAAAATTTAAATACGTGTTATCTACGAATAAAACACTAAACAAAACGACGTTTTTACGGCTCTCACCGCCTTAATTGGGGTCCAAGCTATGCGCGGCATCCGTCGGCGTCCTGGTCCAAAACAATTCTTTTATTCTACCAATGGCCCCAGCAGTTTGGGGGCCAGGTCGTGTGTCACTGTCGGCGACGGTCCGTCTCCCTGTCCAGCATTTTACTTTTAAATCACAATGCTTTATGTGGCCTGGAGTTGCTCGTAAAAAATCATGTTTGTTTCGGTGGAAAAAGAGTGGTTTTGATGTTGTTTTGTTTGGCATGGTGTGAGACTTTCTTTTGGGATTTGCGTGGTTGACTTAATGCTGTTTCCCATGAAACCATGCTGTTTCAAGGGTGCTTATGACGCAGCCAAACAGCTAAATTAGCCATTCAGTAATTACGAGGATACAACTTGAGAGGGACGAAGTTATCGGATGTGAAAAAGATGGAGCTACTGTTTAACTACTCAAATAATTACTGAAAATTTTCTTCTCATTACGCAATGAGATTGTTTACGATGCGCCCGGATTTTGGTACTTATTTATTATGTCTTGCGTAATATGCGGAAAGTCCTTAGATAATGATTCTGTCACCGTTGGCAGTAAAGGTTTTAAAACTCTATGTTTTAGTGAGCTTCGGAAAGACAATTTATTTCATTTCTCGGATAATGTGCCAATGATTTTACATACAAATTGCCGAAAACAGTAGTATACAAATCAAAAATGCGAAAGGTATAATACCATGCCTACTCTGCAATCTACCCACTCGCGCGACAATTGCAGCCTAGAGGAAAGTAATATTGTCTTTCGGTTTCTGACGTTTGTCGTGATTGAGTGTGTCCCTCTGAGTTTTTATTTGTTGTTAAGTTTTTCTTTGTAGTATATTACAGTTCTAAAATTTTCAAAATGAAAATCAAATAATCAGAATGAATAAGGAAATGTTGACTACCCCTGAAATGTCACTTTGAAAATGAAATATTTTTTTACATTTTGATCTCGAATTAAATTTCCGAAATTACATAATTATTGTAAGCGTTAAAGTAAAAACGCGGTAACATAATTTTCTGACATTCGTTTTCAGGAACTCTGCCCACAAACATATTTTTATAACATGGTAATTTGGGTAATAAAAAAAACTTTTTTACAAAAAAAAACCTTACTGTCCATATATTTATTGTGCCCTGGGCTTACGCTCTCCTATTTTAGCATGGGTGAGCCCAGGGGTCTAAAACGGCCACTTTGGCAGAATCATAATGGGATAATTTATAGGTATTATGAATCGTATTTGAAATCGTAAAACGGTCGCAAACTGACCCCTAGGCCCCCAGGTTGGTGGAGAGCGGTACGAATACAGCTCTCCACCAACTTGCGCAAAAAAAAAAGATACAATACAAATGAGTTTAACTTCTATACGATTATTTTATTCTTTGGTGCTACTCAGTAGATAGAGCGACTGCCACTTAAGGGCCAATCAACAGGTTGATTGGAGGTCGTGACGGCTTCCGACTCAATAAGGACATTGCTTGTCGGCAACTGGCAAACACCTGGGGATATTAGTTGGTTATTAGTTGTTACTAGTTGTTTACTAGTGATGCGGAGGAGGGTTACTAGTTTTAGGGTTAAGCTCGTCAAGGAGCTCTGGAATTTACAAGTTTTGTCTGTTGAGAGTTTTGAATTTCGGAACGTGAAGACAAGTATTATTAGTGGAATTGTTGTTTATTGTCGTTTTCCCAGTTTGGAAAATTGATAACCTTATATTATTGTTAAATAAATTAGGAAGGTAAGGTTCGCGCTCCTCAACGTGGCCCGCATAGATTGAGTTAACCACACACAATTGACCTCGGTCACAATCAAACTGGCGTTTGTGTAAAATTACCGTAATCGTCTAAATAAGCAGCAACAATGCCTTCATGTGTTTTCAAAATGTGCACAAATAGTTCAAAAACCTATAACAAGTTCCACGGGATTACTTTTCACTCGTAAGTATAGCCAAAAATGTTTATTTGTTGAAAATTATAATATGTTTGTGAGAGCGAGATAGACATACATTGTCATCTATAACTATAAAAGGAAAGCGTTACTGACTGACTGACTGACTGACTGATCTATCAACACACAGCTGAAACCACTGAACGGATTGGGCTGAAATTTGGAACACAGGTAGCCGCCTAGGCATCCGCTAAGAAAGGGTTTTTTGAAATTCGACCTTCAAGGGGGTAAAAAGGGGGGATATTGTTTGTAGGAAAAATCTTATTCCTTGAGTTAATAAATTTGAAACTTGGCACGAATATTTATCTAAGTAAATTATGATTTTTGTGATTTTTTGTTTTTCTAAACTACCCCCTAAAGGGGAATTGGGGGTTTAAAGTTTGTATGGAAAAATTTTAACGCGCAATCCGATTATCTCAAAACTCAGTATTTATACTAAAAACCGGCCAAGTGCGAGTCGGAGTCGCACACGAAGGGTTCCGTACCATATTATATGTTTAACAATCGCAAAGATAACTTTGTATTTCATAATGATACTGTGAATTATTACAAGGTTATTTTTTGCAGTTGCAGAAAATCACATTTAAACAAAATACCTTATGAATCGCTGTTTTTGTATTTGTTGATTAAATACAGTAATATGGTACATGATATACAGAAGTTTCAAATTCCTAATTTGTTGAATTGTTGCGCTAGAGCTCGTACAAAAATGGTCTAAAATTGACAACTTTTACGGCCCCCTATTTCTTCATTTTAGAAGATAAAAAAAAAATGTTTGTACTCCACTCGATGAGTTCTAGATAATGACATCAAATGCTAGGTTATTTTTTTTTTTCAAAATGAAAAGTTTATTGTATCTGGAATTAATTTTTATCTTTGCTTTATTTTTATTGCTTGTTGAAGCCGTAATAGAAAAACACAATCTGTGAAAATTTCAACTATCTACCTATTACGGTTCATGAGATAGTGACAGACGGACGGACGGATGGACGGACAGCGGAGGCTGAAGTTCATACGCACAATATTGAGAGACTAGCTAGACTACCTGCGGCTTCGCCCGCGTGGATGTCTGGATTCATGGGTTTTAATTTTCTTGCGCGGAACCATAATTATTTTTCTAAAATAAAAATAGCCTAAGTTACTCCTTATAACATCAGCTATCTGCCGTCAAAATCGGTGAAAATTCGTTTGGGAAGTTTCCATAACTTGACTCAAAGATTACGTAGGTGTACCATTTTTTGAATTAATCAAGACACGCAGTAAAATCCTCCTTTTAAACATTTAAGTATCCCTTTTTGGTCCTTCAGGTAACCGACTGTCGCAAAACCCAAAAACTTAATATTGTTTATTTTATATCAAAAGTATAAATACTGAGTTTCAAGTTAATCGGACTGCAAGAGTACAAAGGTACTTATGTTATACCGGATGACTTTTTTTACCGTCTCGGAAAAAATATGGTATATTAGGTGAACGGAGTAGAAGCCTATGGCATACCAAACTTTGTTTTTTATTATTAAAATAAAAATCAAAATTCTGACGACGGTAAAAAAAGTCATCCGGTATATACAGGGTAATAACATCACTCACACACTCCTACCTACACAGTACCGCCGACTTAATTTATTATGGCTAAATATGCTGTGAAAGTATTAAGTATTTCGTTTAGGTATCTATTATAAAATAAAGTCGCTTTTCATGTCTGTCTGTGTAGCCGCGTTGTTCTTCTAACGCCACAGATTTTGATGCGGTTTTCACTATCATGATAAATATTTAACTTATATATTATAGAAACCTTCATGTTTTAACAAGTCGTAAAAACCGTGCGAATCAGGGCCGGGTCGCTAGTTCAGTTATATACAGATATGAATTACCTACATTTTTGAAAATTAAAATTAAAATAAAAACATTTACCACCTGTATCGGGAACAGTAGGTATTATAATTATTACCAACCATTATTAATTATTTCTAGGAAAATAATAGATTTAAAAACGTTAAAATGTCTGAAATTTAAAGGTAGTATATAATATGTATGTTACGATAAGTCGGTGGTGATTTTCGACGAAGACATTTTTCATCAGTAATTATGACGACATTGTTTTGTCAATCGAAGTGCCGATATTCCGCAATTTTGACGGTGCACGGTATATAACAAAATTTCACGCGTCGGTTTGCAACATGTCAAACCGTCTGCTTGCAGGTGGTTCCGTACAGTTTGCATAATGACGTTGTGTGCTGCTGCTGTTATGCTGGTCTAAGCGAATGGATCTGATGTATGGGTGGCAACAATTTCACGCACGATGCCGAGGCGAAACATTTGTGTAAGCCAATGGTGTCGGTCCAGGCAGGCGACGGTTTATTTCGCTTGTCTCAGTGACAATGCACCCACAGTCAAACGGTTTTTCTCTACAAAAAAAAAAGTGAAAATATTAGGTCTAAACATACACCTCCCAAATTATAAATTAAGAAATAAAAGTTACACAATATAAATACAATGCAGAGAATATATATTTATATACTTAAATACAATTGATATATAAGGCTAGTGGTCAGTAATAATAAAAATTATAATACGATAAAATGGAAATAAAAAGGCAGGGCGAGTGACCTAGGAAATACATAATATCATACTTATAAAAAATAAAAAATAATATAATATAATAATGACACAAATAAAAAAAACAAACAACAAATAATATAATATAATGATGATTTTTTATTTTTTCTAAAAAGTATTAAACAATATTATTATACTTTATTTAGAATAGAAATCCTTTGTTTAATTACCATACATGCACATTTTTAAATATTTTAGATAAAAAATGAAATCTTTTAAAATTGTATTTTATTATTATTATCTAATCATTTACAAACATATTCATTATTTTTGAATATTTTATTACAAAACACAGATAAAAACTATTACTATAATACTGTGTAAACCAATAATGGAAATGATTAAATAATTATCGATATAATGAGTGGCTATGCAGTTAACAAAAATTGTATTTATTTGTTAACTGCATAGCCACTCATTATACTAAATTCAACTATTCCGGTGTCATTTCCTATTAGATTCAACTATTCATATCCACAATTCGTTAAATGAGATACAACAGACAATCATAATAAAATTACTGGGTGGGATCACGGTGACATAATAAATTAATACATTCTAATAATAATTTCACTCACCGATAGCATTGGGCGCCTTGCGATTTCACTAATAGAAATATTTTTTTTCTCATGCAAAACAATAATCTGAGCTTTTTGAAATCTTGTTAAATGATGCATGGTCTAAATTAATCAATATATCACAATCACAAACTTCAAGTGCAAAAGAAAGAGTATAATGTGTAGTTGCTAATGCAGACTGACTACATAAGTTCACAATTAAAGGCAGGAATATATTTTTAAAGCGGGTAGTTAGCTTCTAAACTGGGAAATAATTTTAAGTAGGCGAGAAACTTGTGGTAGATTCTCAAACTGGTCAGAATATCGCTTTATTCAGTTAGTATATTCATTTTAAATTACAAAATCTCAAAAATAATATTTTAGTAAACTCGAGGCTCGAACTCAGATCATTCTGTCACTGTAGGTTGAATGCTTACCTGTTGCGCCACGAGAGCAACTATCCTACATTGCGAAATTATGTTACACTATCATTTAAAAGACGTCAGCGCACTCACTCTATGAATGGGATGTGTGCGAGGCTGTCATTGTGAGCAGTACGTACAGTAGGATATAGTTTTGTAGTGTGCGTGTCTGGTTACTTAATTCCTTTGGCCTGTGTACATACATATTATAGATAGAAAAACACCCAGACTCAGAAAATATTGACACTTATTCAAACTATAATAGTCAACGTTGAGAACAAAATATTAAACTGTTTCCACGGTGCTTTCACTCAAATAACCAACACTCAACTACGTGCTTACCCCACAAAATATAACGTCATAACGATACATTAGAGTACACAAGTAGGTATTTACTTTCGTCCCAACAAATTCGCAATACATAAAGGCTTCTCCAAACAGGTGCTCATGAGATATAATCGCGCCTGTTTGAAGGAGCCTTAAGGGCCTATACTACCTCAAATGGCTTAGCATGATCCTCCGTTAGGTCGAAAATACTGCAGCATTAATTTTGAAATAAATATGGTAAAGTACACGATTCCATAAAATTTTCTCGATAAAAAAAAAATCCAAAGTTACCTCCAAAGCGGGGATGAGATCCTATCAGCCACAGTGTTCAAAAATTCATACAACATACACCCACACAACAACACACGGTTTTTTTGGTTCAAACACGTTACCAGTAGGAACACAAAAAAAAAAACCGGTCAGGAGCGAGTCGGCCTCGCGCACCGAGGGTTCCGGAGGCAAAGGTCCTCGCGCACGTGTGGGAGTGGCGCGAGGAGGCGAAGCGCCGGGGCGTAACTCCGCTGCCGCGAGAAATCACGGTACAGCGGACAGAGCTCCGGCGGGATCTCATGGCGGCATGGAGGTCGCGCCGCCGCGAACATTCGCGCTCGCGCTCGCGACGACGCTCGTACACCCGCTCGCGTTCTCGGAGCAGGCGGTCTAGGAGTCGAAGTCGCAGGAGCCGGAGTCGGAGTCGGAGGTCCAGGTCTAGGAGCAAAAGATCCAGGTAATGTCTTTGAAGGTCTGGCAACATTCGTATTCCGTAAAAATTAGTCGTCAGGCTTTTCAGCTTTTTCTTTAGAAAAATTACAAAGAAAATCAGTGCCTTAATTTTCGGAACTCGCTATCTGTGTGTCTACCATAACATTACTTAGGAGTGTTGACAGTTTTTGGGTGCCATCTAGTCCAAAAGTGTTGGCGGAGTTGCTCAATACGTTGGTAACGACTAAGATGGGTTGCAGATTGGTCTTCACAATTCTTCTGTGGCAATGAAGTGAGTGGCCGGCCGACGAGAAAATGACCTGGCGTCAGTGGTGTGCAATCGGCAGGATCTGATGACAGCGGCGTTAGTAGCATCGGGAAAAGCAATATTTTGTAACATGTGATGAGCAATTGACATTAGACTATTGTAACTTATACAAATTATAAACAGGCCCACTAAAAAGTGAGAAATAAAAACTTTTTAACAAAAAAAAAAAAAACCGGCTTCCAAAAATCACTACAAAGTGAAAAATAACTTTAATTTCGGAAGTCGGTGGCAAAAAACTAAAATACAGATCCAAGACACCGACTTCCGAAATTAAAGTTATTTTTCACTTTGTAGTGATTTTTGGAAGTCGGTTTTTTTATCTTATCTTATTATCTTGACTTGCTGAAGATCTGCTTAAATCTGTCAGTTTGTCAACTGCACATGATTTTTCCACCCTCCAACACTTAATTATTTTACCTACATTCAATTTTATGCGTCCATATTAGGCGATCTAGTTATTTTCTTTCTTCTTATTTAACAAGCCGTGACGTAAATTAATACGTGTGTACAATATTATAGTAGAATTATAACTGGTACAATTCATTATGTCTGATCCATTTTGTCTTGCTAATCTGTGAGTATTACCATTCCCGTATCTTCGTCGTGAAGTTGTTCTTCATTGCTCCGAATGTTTATCTTCTGAGACTATTCAAAACATGAGTTGGGTTGGGCGCTTCTAAAAGTAAATATTGGTAACCATTCATTATTAAAAAGGACATCAAAATATATTAAGCAAGGCTCTTCTCTAATGCTGTTGGTGGTATTGTCCTAAAATAGTCTCTTACCATTCCCAAATGTTTGTGTCGATGTAAACAGATAAATCAATCAGAGTCCTATCCAATATGGCAAATACAACCAGTAAGCCGTTTGTCATAAATAACATAAAACTAAGATAGCCGTACGTGTGAACATATATAATCTAATAGATGTTCTACCCATCTGACCTCTGTGCCCTCTTTAACCATTTCAACATGTGCAAGATGACTGGTATCTGCTTCATTACTTTTTACTATGTCCTTAGTTTTAATAGTATCCTTAGGTTTAATAATAATACCCAAAAGTCACAAAATATTAAATATTTTCCTCTCATTTTCATACACGACGGCAACTTATAGCAGCTATAAGTTCATTGGGAGCCGGCAGCCTTGTGGGACGAAAGTGCGTTGTGAACCGTCGGTGGAATGCTAGCGGGGCTACTTTCATCACCAACCTTGAGTCAGCCACAATCGCCCGAATCTCATGGAAATATCCGATCCTTGATATACGTCCTTTTAGCTCTGTGCAGGCTATTTCCGTGGCTATTTAGAAATATAGGATTTGAATGGATTTGTGGACAATTTTCAGAGTAGGTGCAGCTTTTGGTTGAAGGTAGACAAAGTTGGTTTGATTATTTTCTGTCTCTTTCTATGCGCTCTAACTCCATGGACTTGTCGTGTGTTGTGTTGCTCTATTTAACAGGACTAGTGAACAGGACACCAATGAAACGGAAAACATGACATGTTTTTTTTTCTTTCTAAATGTGGGTAGTGGAAAAAAAACGACTGTTTATAAGTAAAAAGGCTTCATTACTAAACAGTTGTAAAAAAAAAAAGTCATAGTAAGCCAGCTGATGTTGACATGGATAGTTGATCTTGTATGACTAATAAGTAAACCGACCGTCAGCTGCTCAAGTAGCGGTGGGTTGGGGTGTGGGAGGTTGCGAAAGTTGTAAAAAAAAAAAAAAAAAAAGTCATAGTAAGCCGGCTGATGTTGACATGGATAGTTGATCTTGTATGACTAATAAGTAAACCGGCCGTCAGCTGCTCAAGTAGCGGTGGGTTTGGGAGTGGGAGGTTGCGAAAGTTGAAAAAAAAAAAAGTAAAAAGTCATAGTACGCCGGCTGAAACCTTTTCACATAAATAGTTGACATCATACTGAGCTGAAAAAAAATAGTCAGCTGCACTGTGGAAGGGGGAATATGCGTCAGCTGCTCACATGAACTTGTAAAAAAACACGTAAATACAAAAGTCATAGTAAGCCGGCTGATGTTGACATGGATAGTTGATCTTATATGACTAATAAGTAAACCGACCGTCAGCTGCTCAAGTAGCGGTGGGTTTGGGTGTAAGAGGATGCGAAAGTTGTAAAAAAAAAAAAAGTCATAGTACGCCGGCTGAAACCTTTTCACATAAATAGTTGACATCATACTGAGCTGAAAAAAAATAGTCAGCTGCACTGTGGAAGGGGGAATATGCGTCAGCTGCTCACATGAACTTGTAAAAAAACACGTAAATACAAAAGTCATAGTAAGCCGGCTGATGTTGACATGGATAGTTGATCTTGTATGACTAATAAGTAAACCGACCGTCAGCTGCTCAAGTAGTGGTGGGTTCGGGTGTGGGAGGTTGCGAAAGTTGTAAAAAAAAAAAGTCATAGTAAGCCAGCTGATGTTGACATGGATAGTTGATCTTGTATGACTAATAAGTAAACCGGCCGTCAGCTGCTCAAGTAGCGGTGGGTTTGGGAGTGGGAGGTTGCGAAAGTTGTAAAAAAAAAAAGTAATAGTACGCCGGCAGAAACCTTTTTACATAAATAGTTGACATCATACTGAACTGAAAAAAAATCGTCAGCTGCACTGTGGAGGGGGGAATATGCATCAGCTGCTCGCATGAACTTGTAAAAAACACGTAAAATAAAGTTATGGTACGCCAGATGAAATTTAACTAGGTAATTGTTTAAATAATTATGAGAATGAAAAATCATATCGACGCGCGGGGCAATCTTCTCCCCGTGTAAATCCGAGCTACGCCAGCATTTACTGCGCACGTCGTACATAGCGCACCTTTGGAGCCATGCTGACTTTGAAGACCCTTCTCAATTGTCGCCCACTGACTGGGGAAGGGAAGAAAAAGAAGAGAAATCTTCAAATGGTTCGAAGCAGATCAAGTACCCCCATCAGTCACGAGAATAACGGATGATAGCAGCGAAAATATTGCCGGTATGGATTTTTTGTCAGTGACACTTTCTTTAAGCTAGTATATTTCTGGTAGCCTAATTTTAATGATTAAAATGTTCATTACAAGATGATGGTGAAGAGGATCGAGCTCAAGAAGTTGAACAAGATGAAGAGAATGTTTTAACAGGGGAGAGTTCTGATGATGATTTATCAGAGAACGATTATGATTGCGATACCAGTCATAAAGAATAATTTCTGCAGTCATTAATTTTTATATTTCTATTCCTATTTCTATTTCTTTACATTAAATGATTATATTTCCTTTTTACAGTCAATATTATTTTATATCATGCATTTCGTTTAAATATCCTAATCCTAACTAATATTAAAAATGCGAAAGTAAGTTTGTTTGTTTGTTACACTTTCACGCTAAAACGGCAGAACGGATTTGGATGAAATTTGGTACACGGATCGACCATGACCTGAAATAGGAGATAGAGTCTGTGCGGAAAGAGAAGCGGAGTGGCGTAAAATGGAACTAACATTATGTATGACTAGTAAAAATTTCATCAAAACAATTATTAACACAGAATCTAAAAACATTATAATATTCTAACTTGCCTCATAATAATCTAGACGTTATATATAATGTCGCACTATAATGTCGTAACAGTGTTGACAACATCACAAATACGGTAATAAGCACAGCTGCGCCACCAAATCTTAAGCCGCTTCTCTTTCCACACTGACTCTAGGACACTTTTTATCCCGGTAGTATGTTCCCGTGGGATAATTTCCGAAATACACGCGGGCGAAGCCGCTGGCGAAAGCTAGTATAAAATAAAACAAGAAAAAAAAACAAAATGTTTTCATACGATATAGTTTTACACATTCCGGACCCAAGGCACCCCTGGAGGACACCCCTGGGGGTGCCACGGGAACTTGAATTCAGACCCGTGGCTCTCCTGGTCCTCAAACCCATACAAAGGTGTACCAGTGGTATCACGGGTTCTATTTTCTAATTCCCATGAATCCACCAATCGAATAGTGATGGGACAGATGAACAACAGTGACAAAATAATTTCAATAGTCTAATTTTAATATATTTATTTAACGCAATTTCTCCAATGCGTGGCCTAATGTTATTTCTTTGTTCAAAACTTGCAATTGAATGTGCACTATTCAATTGTCATTATCATGATTTCTGCTTGTTTCCATTTTTAGGCACTGCATTCAAATTGTGTTCCCATACATTCCAACAGTAAATGTAAGTTTGTACTCACAATATTGAGAAATTTACCATGTTAGTAAGACCACAAACTTTATGTAGGTTTTCCTATTAAATCTATAACAGGTATAGAACCAATTTCTGTATTTTTTTTCAAAATTTTAGGCTCAGTAGTTTCGGAGATAAGGAATGGTAAATTTTCGTCTATTTTCTTAAATAACTTTAAAACGATTAAAATTATATAAAAAATATATTTGAGACTCTCATAGTTCATTTGATATATCACACGGTACAGTTTGCAAAACTTTTTTTTTTAATTTTCTTATTTGCCCCCTAAAAGTGACCCCCTTATTCAAAATTAGTTTATTTACATTGAATGGCAAAACTTGCATTCAATTATTGTACATGCCATTTTATGGAATCGCACGCGTGTAAACACTTCATGCAGTTCTTGAATGTCAAAAAACTTGAACGTGCTTTATGGCATGCAATTATTGCTCTTGAACGTTCCAGAAACTTGCCCCATGTAAACGGCGCTTAAGAATTACATACTTAAATCAATTACCTACAACAAATGTGCTTGGTTACATTTATCTTAGAACCAAAAGTTTGACTTGACTTCATGATAGTGTAGCTTGTTGTACCACCAATCAATCTAGTAATATTGGTGTGAAACTCTCCACGTGTAAAGTTCTCAGATTTCATAACAGTAGGTATCGTTCCTAATGCACATAAAAAATGCAAAAAGTAAAAAAAAAGAATTTTACAATTTTTTTATAACAATATTATGGGATTTGAACTTGACCTTACCGCTAAATTCCCCGTTGACATATTCGCCGTAATAGTCACCATTTTCATTACTTAAGAATTCTACCCTCGAGTAATGATTTCATTAAGAAATTACTATTAGCAAGTAATTACTTGATTATAAATACGAGCCTAAATACCAGTGACATCTGAAATAATCTTCTAACCTCTGCAAAAGATTCTATCATTTGCAATTCATGCAGAACTAAAATATATTCTTAAGTAAAATAGCAACAAATTATTTTCCTTGTAGATTTGCTTAAATCTTGATATGTTAATAGATAACACCTTGATGACATATTTTTGCGATGAATAACATAATAAGCATACATGTAATTTTACTTATCAAAGACGCCCTAATACGGAAGGTCATTACTTAGAATAATAATATCGTTTGGTCTTCCTTACCTTGTCATCAATGACCATGATACACTTGATGTTTTTGATATAAAAAACCGGTCAAGAGCGAGTCGGACTCGCGCACCGAGGGTTCCGTTCCGATTCCTGAAAAAGTGTGCTATTTAGAGACATCGTTTTATTTTTCCTGTAATCTTTACATAAACTCCTATCACACAAAATAATTTCAGATTTTTCTCTTTGCAAACTTCGGAGATAAGGGGGGGGGGACGGTATTTTTTTTTACATTGTTCATCAAAAGTCAAAAACTATGCCGCCTAAAAAAAAATTAAAAAATGTTTGAGAATGTACACACAGCGCTCTTTCATATGATGGTATTCAGCTGCCTTCGGTTAGAGTGGAAACCCAACATAGTTGAGAAAAGACTCGGCAGATTGATTGACGCATTGCTGATGTCAACCGGAGTCCTCTCAGCAATGCGTTACAATGAGCGATGTGTTCCTACGCGCCTAGCCGCAGGTGGCGCGGCTACTTATTAGGTCTGTGCCGCGCGAGCGTCTTGTCTGATTAGCGCAGAGAGAGATATGTGCACAGACCAAGTAGTATTATGGATATGTGGGAGGGATAAGTGTGAACTGTAATTAGCTTGGTTTTGGTTTGATCTTTTTAGAACTCCAAGGGACCATAGACCTACGTATTTGATATTAAGACTTGTCCGCCGTAAAAAGCGCGGTCAATTTCGGACTGCATAGAAAAGAAAGAGAAGCGCGATGACACAACGCTTGCAAAATATGAAGTAATTATAGATTTACAAAAAATCTAGGAATTGGACTAAAAAAGTCATCACATGAAATCATTCCTTGTTATTTTGTAAAGAACTGAATAAATTTATGAACACTTTTAATGAAAACTGTAGGAGTAATAAGAATAAGAATAAGAATAATTTATTGGTCCATCGTTACAAAATAAATTACTTACAAAAATAATAATATTGAGTGCTTGCTGTAACTAGAATAAGTAACATATTTATTTGAACAGTGGTCCCCAAACTAGGCAGCGCCTGTATATTGGGGGCCTGAGTAAAAGGTAAAAACTCAAAAAAATAGACAGAAATAGACCTGGGTTTAGCCTTTTTTTTCTTTAGTTCTACAAACAAAAATAGATTTCAGGACACATGAAATCACTTCTTATGTATTCTAGATTATTGTGTATTTTTTCCTATCAAAAAGGTGCTATAGTTACTGTAGATAATGGAAACAAAGTTACTTATTTTCGCCGTATTTTAGGGAGGACAAGCCTTAGTATCAGCTTGATACCTTCACTATTCCTGAGAAAAACGGTCTTGACAGACTGACAGACAGACAGACAGGCAGACAGACGGACAAACAAGTGGCCCTATAAGGGATCCGTTTTTCCTTTTGAATTACGGAACCCTAAAAAAATCAATCTTTATCTTTGATCTACATCATTTATTTTCAATAAGTAGTTTATCAGCCATCTCGTTACCATAACACAAGCATTAGGTTGCTTAGCTTGGGACTAGATGCGTTGTGTGAAATGTCCAAGGATATTTCTTTATTTTTATCATTATGAGCCTGATGCATTACTACGTGTAATATTTAAGAAATCTCTATCTCGCAAAGCTTTCGAAAATATCTTGATCGCTAAAGCAAAACAAGCAGATTTGGAAATGGAGACGGAATCTCCCGAAGAAAAACCCGAAGTCGCTATCGAATGCACTCCAATGAAAGCGTTCAAACAGGTCCGAAATTTAATGGACGTCACTCTATCGCCTATAGTCAACAAATCAGTATTACAAAGTTCTACAGACTCTACAATATCAGAAACTGCTGAAAAAGAACCCAAATCTGATAAAAGTACCTTCGAATTAGACCTTAAACCTCTACCAGCATTTACTACGCTACATGAAACTTGTGTAGAGAAATCAGTACTACATAGTTATGAAAGCAGTGTAGGTGATACATCAGTCAGCATTCGCGAAGAAAAAGTCGTTATACAAAAGAGTGAATCAGTCTTGAAACCGCTCCCGGCATTCACTTTGAACGAAACTGAGTTCGATAAATCAGTATTACGTAGTTATGAAAGCAGTGTAGCTGATGAATCAAGTACCCAGGAAGATAAAAACGTCACTGAAACTGACAAAAATCTTTCTAAACCCTTCGCAGCTTTCGTACAAATGATACAAACTGATTTCGAGAAATCTGTCTTACGTAGTGCTCAAAGCAGTATTGGTGAAATTTCACAATTCAAAGACGATTCTAAAATATCTCAAGAACCGTCCAGTCTGATGACTAATGATAGCGATATAGAAATGGAAGAAAATGTGGCTCAGGAGAGAGCCGAACAGAAAGAGAAGAAGAAAATAGGAGAGATAGAGAGGGAGATAGATGAGATTCAGGATATGTCTGAAGAGGAGCCGGATATCAGTGATCTATCTGCGAGTGATGAAGAGAATGAGGCTGATGAAGAGAATGAGGCTGAAGAAGAGTCTGAGATCAGTTCTCCAAGTGAGGTAAGATTTACAACAAATAATAACAGAACCGCCTGTATTCTTCGCTGGGTTAGGCAGAGGTGTACCTCTTTAGGTGGTGGGTTAGGTAGAGGAATAACATAACTGACGAAATGAGTTTAACTATACCCATACTAGCTGCGCCCCGCGGTTTCTACCGCCTAGACCGAGATAAAAAGTCAACGCGACTGTGGAGCGACGGACGGAAACACATGTGACGCGGGATGATCCTGGTCTTCTTGTTGTCTCTCGCGGCGTTGCCGGCCAACTCTAGGACCTCAGCAGCCAGATACTCCATCACGGCGGCCAAGTAGACTGGTGCGCCGGCACCCACGCGCTCGGCGTAGTTTCCGTTACGCAGCAGCCTGTGAATACGACCCACAGGGAACTGGAGTCCAGCACGGTTGGAACGGGACTTTGCCTTTCCCTTCACCTTGCCACCTTTACCGCGACCAGACATAATTAAAATTTATAGAACAACACACGAACACAACGAAACAAACACGCGTACAGCAGTGCGCGCGCCGAAAGAATCAAGTGTAAACTTTTTTTTTTTTTTTTTGATAATGGCGTTCTCGCAATTGGTTCCGGGAACCTTTTTTGCTTAACCGGGCGTCGGCGGGGCCAGAAGGGCCTCTCGCCTTACAAAATAATTTATTTAAGTAGTACAGCTAAGGGCGTCCCATAGTGGGACTCGAACCTAGGCTTAGGGCACTACTGCTTACTGAACAAGAGGGGACTTGTAGCAACGAATAATTATTATTAGGGACTATTTTTTATTTACTACTCGCTCCGCGCGGGCGGGCGGGCGGGGTCAAGGGTCTGGGGGTCGTTGAACTCTAATGTTATTTCGCGGAGGCGCTCTCCGTAGAGCGCGGCAACGATAGAACGGGCGTCGGTCATGGGAAGTGTTCTTGTTAGCTAGTCTGAAAACAGTGTTCACGTTTGAAAAAACGAAAGTGTGAAAATGGCGCACGTTAACATTGGCACCGCCACCATTAGTGGTGCAGTTGTAGACGAGTGTGCGGCGCAACAGTTCGCGACAGCTGGCAACCGCACGTTAACATTGGCACCGCCACCATTAGTGGTGCAGTTGTAGACGAGTGTGCGGCGCAACAGTTCGCGACAGCTGGCAACCGCACGTTAACATTGGCACCGCCACCATTAGTGGTGCAGTTGTAGACGAGTGTGCGGCGCAACAGTTCGCGACAGCTGGCAACCGCACGTTAACATTGGCACCGCCACCATTAGTGGTGCAGTTGTAGACGAGTGTGCGGCGCAACAGTTCGCGACAGCTGGCAACCGCACGTTAACATTGGCACCGCCACCATTAGTGGTGCAGTTGTAGACGAGTGTGCGGCGCAACAGTTCGCGACAGCTGGCAACCGCACGTTAACATTGGCACCGCCACCATTAGTGGTGCAGTTGTAGACGAGTGTGCGGCGCAACAGTTCGCGACAGCTGGCAACCGCACGTTAACATTGGCACCGCCACCATTAGTGGTGCAGTTGTAGACGAGTGTGCGGCGCAACAGTTCGCGACAGCTGGCGACCGCGCGAGAGGGCGCACGGTGGAGGCAAGCATTCACTGAGTCAGATTAAACATCTGCTTGAGCTTTTTCGTGAGGAGAGAGACGCTTCGCGCGCCATCCAGAACAATGAACAGGTTATAAACGTTATTTACAATGCTGAGATACCGATAGGGTTGGTACTGACCGACGACCATCCCTACCACATCTCCTGGTCCCATGGAGAACGTTTAAATTCGGTTTGATGTTCTGTACCACACGCACGGGTCGATCCGTCAGGTTAAGCTACGCTTGCGGGGGTTGGTCAGTGGATGGGTGACCATCTTTACATACCGAGATTCCTCCGTGCCGCGGAAAGCACGTTAAGCCGTTGGTCCCGGCTGTTATTCGTGGATCTTTGACAGTCGTTACGGGTCGTCAGAAGCCCGAAAGTCTATAATACCCCTTTTTAAGACTGGTTATCACCAGTCTTACCAAGGGGCATCGTATTACCCAGTAACTGGGTTGTGGAGGTTAGATAGGCAGTCGCTCCATGTAAAATACTGGTACCTATTCAGCTGCATTCGGTTAGACTGGAAGCCGACCCCAACATAGTTGGGAAAAGGCTAGGCAGATTGATTGTTCTGTACCACACCCTGTTATTAGACGAGGATGTAAACGCCACGCTGTATACACGGGCACCTCAGGAACCACTTCCTCCGTCGTGACCTCGGGCCGGAAAATAAAACATTGTTCACGCTAATTACCTATTATGAAAAATTGTAAGTCAGGTTGGTTAACTTTTTGCTCCGTTCTATTATGTTTTTACATAAAGTACTTACTTACCTATTCACTCTACATAAAGTACTTACTTACCTATTCACTCTACATAAAATTCCCTCTTTTAGTACCGACTGCTGAAAAGCCCATTCGTAGAATATTGTCATGCATTTTGTAAATTCGAAACGAAAAAATATTTTATAACTAGTTCTTCAAAAACCCCGCGTGTATAGAATCTGTTTGCTACAAGACAAGGGTGCACCTAGCGAGTGTCGAGTGTCGAGTGTGGCAACACCGGCAGCCCTAGCAGCCCCCGCGCCGCCGCCGCCGCCCTATTTACCTTTTATGAGTTTTCACGCGTCACCTGAGTTTTTGTGCGGGTCCCGCTGCCGAGAGGCCCATATATTTACTTACACCTACTAAAATCCCGGTTTATGCCGACATAAAACTGTTCGAGGACATTGACGTCGTGGAGGCAGTTACTGAACAATAAACTGATGTATTAGGGTTCCGTACCAAAATGGTAAAAAAGGAACCCTTATGGTGTGACTCAGTCTGTCTGTCTGTCCGTCCGTCTGTCTGTCTGTCTGTCTGTCTGTCTGTCTGTCTGTCTGTCACAGCTGGATATCTCAAGAACTACTAATGCTATCAACTTGAAATTTGGAACAGTTTTACATGACGTTTACCCAACTATTTTGCAAATAAGAAAGAAATAAAAATGTTTATATTTTTTTTGCAACAGGGACTGAAAGGGAGTCCTAAAAATTAAAAGTGGGGCTACTAGGGCATGTGGGGTATCATATGAAAGAGCGCTGTTTGCACATTCTGAAATTTTTTTTTTGTTGGAAAGGGTATACTTCCCAAATGGTCCCATTTTTGTCAAAATCCAGTTCAGATGATAGGATCCTGGAGAAATCGAAGGAACTCTTCAAATATTATAGGCACACCTATAGCGATTTGGGTATTTTTTATAGTAGCTCGTGCATTTGCTCTCGGAAAGCACCACTTGGTGAAGTGGAACTGATGATGAAGACCACAGATGGCTACCGGAACTACTCAATGATAAATATTTCACGTGTTGCGATTCGATTACTTTAATATGGTTGCTAAGCAATTTCCGCTCGTCACACAATGCGTGTGGTGAGTGGTTGTTGAGGAGTTCTCCTGGTTCTTACCAGCAGAACTCCTCAACAATTAACGTCCCAGCATCGGGAAAACAATATTTTGTAACATGCGATGAGCAATTGACATTAGACTATTGTAACTTATACAAATTATAAACAGACCCACTAAAAAGCGAGAAATAAAAACTTTTTAACAAAAAAAAACCGACTTCCATTAATCACTACAAAGTGAAAAATAACTTTGATTTCGGAAGTCGGTGGCAAAAAAAAAGAAAGTCACTTAATGACAAAGTTGATGCATTCACTAATTTCGCAAATGCGTCATGTAATATGGTGTTATGTTGATCTTGGCATTTTCGGCACGTTAAGTTGGAGGTGCATTGATTTCCGAAATGGCTAAATAAACAATTTGTGCACAGTTTCAATTTTGTTGCAGTTTTTAACCTTTGGTCGTCATAAGAAATTGGAAAAAAATAACCTTTTTTTTTTAAACCTGGCAAAAATTTTTTCTAAGTTACTATCGCGACATTTTGCGAAAGCGACATTCTGCGAAAGCGACATTATGAGAAAGCGACATTTTACTAACATGCAGTAGACATTTTGCGGAAACGACATTTTGCGCCTGAGCCGTCTATTGTGGCATAACGACATTCCAGAAGTACTTACCTGACAGCTACCTGCATGCGCTGTCAAGATTTTTAGGTTTAGAAAAACGTATGGCACGTGGCGCCAATTTTAAATAGAGTTACTGCGTTTTCATAAATAATAAATGTTGGAAAAAGAATAATTATAAGAGTGCCTTGCGTTTTATAAAAATAGTTATCCGATGATGATGATGATAAAAAATAAATAGGTAACTATAAAAAAACACGACTGCCATGCCAACTTAATGTAATATTTTAATTGAAGATTTTTTTTTTTCATATTTGAAAATGGAGCCATACTGCCTTCATATTGATTTTTTTCAAAACAAATTATAGACAGTGTCACTCGGAATGATGTAAGGATTCTGCGCTGAAATTTTTCGTCGGTATGGATAAAAAAAAGTTTGCTCATCCATACATTTTGACACTTTATTTTGTAGGAAATAGTAGATTTTTTTTTAACAGGTTTCGCGTCGATGCCACCCTGTATAAGCTGGTTACCCCACAACTCACTAAATGCGTTTGGTGCTAAACATATTTAGAAGGAACATCATTCTGTCTCTGTCATCTTCAAACGATTGACAGAATCAAAAAGATTTTTGAATGCATCAATCAACGGAGCTGTAAACGCATTTAGTCATTTGTGGTGAACGCTCGCTTTAGCGTACCTTCGCGGACATTTGCGTTGAACCACTTTTCAACCTTATTACCTTAGTAATAAGGTTGAAAGGGGTTTCCGCAGTTTTACAAATGTATGGTTAAAGTAGTTTACTAGATGATTTGTTCAATTATGCACAAAGGACTGTTGTGAGGTTTGTTGTGCGCTGGTGTATAATTTTGTTTATGGCAACTATTACCTCTGAAGCCTTTGACATAATAGGTCGAATTTATTATTTAAAGTTTGCGTTTGTCTGATTATTCTGTACAAAACGACGGTCTGTTTATAGCAGGTATCGACTTACTTTATTATAGTAGATCGGTACTTAATTGAAATAAAACAAAAGCAAAGATGTTTTTTGAAGAATAAAAAAAACTTATTTTTTTTAAGTAACTATTAGAAAACAAGTTATTTATTTGTTTGGAAACAGTCAAGTTGGATTTTCTATAATAATAACTGGAACAACATGGGAGAGACCTATTACCATCAGTGCCCAAAGTAAACATGGCAATGTTTTTAATAATTTTATTGAATTATTGCAGGACAGAAATGAGAAGTTGTTCTTTAGACTTCTAGCGGAGAACGTTGAGAAGTATTTGCCGATTGTATACACCCCGACCGTGGGACTGGCGTGTCAGAAGTTCGGTCTCATTTACAGAAGGCCTAGGGGCCTTTTCATCACCATCAACGACAAGGGACATGTATTCAACATCATTAAAAATTGGTGAGTGTTAATATTTACCCGTCTGCACGACAGAAAACACAGGGATAACACTGTGTTCCTGTGTATATACATATACGTATGTATATCTATGTATATGTCGCAGTAAGATGGTTGTAGCCGTGATATAGTTATATCCCTGAGGATATAGCTGTCTACCGGGATATAGTTAAATGAAAACTGTCGGAGTGCCTAATTAGTGCCTAATTTAGCTACTGCGACGAATTTTGACGTAGCGCTCGCAGGCCAGACCAAAAATTAAACATTGACATCAACCAACCCGCACAGGGCCCGTATGGTGGTTTACGGCTCACACACACTCACAGAGAGGAGGCTTGTGTCCCATCAGTGGGAACGTTATAGGCTGATTATAGCTCGCGCGTAGTTCTCACACTCACACTAACCTAACCTAGCCTATTTGGTTGGAGTGACCTAATATTTATGTTCCTAGTAAGATAGTTATGAACCGCTTTTATATATCTACGAGTACTTTCCGGTAGGTAGCTAGATCCCTAGGGATATAACTATATCACTGCTACTGCTATCTTCTTGCTATTTGGTTGCGATCGCCTAATAAAATTCAGAATTCGGATAGATTACTCCTGCCACTTTAGATGCAACACTTTACTTTAGAAGGATGCCAATTCTGGAAGAATCACAGTCAAAATGTTCATAGTTCAATCATAGTTTCGCAAAAACGCAATAAGTATTTAAATTTACAATGCGTGTTTTGACCGCTTTTTAGAATCATACTGTTTCGGGCTTTTTCGTAACCATTTATTTTTCTATTGCAGCATTTATGGATTTTAGTTTTGGATATTATGTTTGTTGACTATTTAATTAATACTCTGACTGAAGGAAAACACAATTGGGTTAAGTTTCCTCGATATAAGAATTTAGTTCCGAAAAGACCTACTTTCTTATATTTTTTTCTGTGATTCTAAAATCCTAAATTGCAGCAACATTGTTTCGTTTTTTGAAATTTTAATTTTAAATTGAGATTCGTGTTCCGTGATTTGAAAATGGAAGGAAAACTAGTTTTGCGGGCGGAAATAGAAACGCTAGTTACGTTGAAAATAGACTTTTATAAAATCTTTAGAGGTTTTTCACATCTAGAGCTTTTTATTTGTAGATGCGTCAACTTGAATATTTTGAAACATTAATACACATACAACCCGGAAATACGCACACACGAAGAAAAATAAAAGTAAGACGGCCTAAATTTCCCGCCAAAACCATTTCGTTTTTTTATCGGAAGCTTTTTACATTCGTCCAACCAATTTAAAAACAATAATGGCAATTGTACAACCAAATATACGTTATTTTCACAAAAAAATATCACAGAAACGGGACGTCAAACACGAAATAATCAAACCATATGCCCAAAACAAACAGTCGAGTCGTTGAAAAAGAAAAAAAGTAATCGACATTGCCGACAAGTTGATCACAGGTAATAATAGAATTATCACAGATTATTGTTATTTACATATCCTTTGTAAAACCGGATGCGACATAAGGACAAAAAAGATTTTA
Organism: Cosmia trapezina; assembly: GCA_905163495.3. Classification (NCBI taxonomy): domain Eukaryota; kingdom Metazoa; phylum Arthropoda; class Insecta; order Lepidoptera; family Noctuidae; genus Cosmia; species Cosmia trapezina. The sequence continues at coordinate 3,575,894 of LR991050.1, forward strand.
ATAATATCTTTGACGTAGGACCTTAACCCTTTCTTGGGTTAACAAAGCTTTACAATATGTTGCCTTGGCTTGTTTCTTTTTTAATTTATAAGGAAGGGATCATTCAAATTTGGAACGGGTTTCACCTCGGAGTAATCTGAGGTCAGTTGATCAAGAATGTTTGAAGAAGATAGACGTGATTTTAAAGTATTCTTGTTTTTGAATAAACACGTATTTGTTAACTCTTTTGATCGTAATATAAAGTGATGTGATAAAATGTTTTACATAAGGATTGCGCTTAGAGTTTCAGTGAAAACATTTTCTAACTTCAGGTAAGTTTTCACAGTTGTCTTGCCGTCGGAATAAACAATGTTCGTGAAAAACGTTTAAAGTTTCTACATTTCTAAACAAATAAGATTCCAAATAATTTCTAATCATACCACTTTTAATTGTTATTAGCAAATAATACCTAATAATAGGTACTTGTTATTCAATATAATAATTTTCCACATAGATGAGAATATTTTTTTAAACCCTAAACACAACCTAAAATTCCAGCTGAAAGTTATAAATTAAAAACTCACCTGAATTTCATTCACCAGCTTTTCAGTCATAATCTTGTGGTCTGGTGTTGCTGGCGGCTGCGGCGTAGGGGGAGCCGGCCCTGGCTGATTGTGGGCCTCCCCCAGCTGGTCCTGAGTGGGAGAGCCTCGCCGGCTTCTGTTCCAGAAGTCCTCCATCTTGAACTGTCTCTGCGCCTCAGCCGGTTGCTGCAGGGTCGGTATGTGGAGGGATAGAGGGGCAGCGCGGAGGTCCAGCGCGCTGCCACCGGCGGAGGCCTCGCTGTTCCCTTCGGCGGCTGTCATCTTGAAGGAGTTCTGAAGCCAGCTCGCTACGAAGTTGTCCTCCTCTTTGGGAGGATCCAGAAGCCGAGGGAACGGCGGCGCGGCGCTTGGCTCAAACGCGCCCTCGCCGCCGACCTGCTCGCCTTCCTCAGCTATTTTCGGAACTTTAGCCTCCCTCGGTGAGTTCTCCTCTACCGCTTCCGTCTTCCGATACTCATGGAGGTCCCTGTACCTCTCCTGCAGCGCTAGGGATATGTTTTCATTGAAGTATTTCAACATTAATTCCAGTTTCGGACGTATCGTCACAATGAGGACATGCGATCGCTCGCGGTTCTTTTATTCACACTCTTTTCGTACTCCGACGATGTCTTCGGATCTGCAATACAACAATCTTTTTAGCGCGACGCGTCCGAAAAATTTATTTGAAAAAAGTTATCGCGGTTTGAAAATTAATTTTAATTTTTCGCGGCCTTGTCACCCCCGGAAAAGCGCAAGTCCCGTGGAAAGCGGAAACGAGACCTTCTTGAGACGCGGGCGGACGACGACTAACTTCTTGGTGGAAAACTTGAGCGTCGCGACGCTTTCTTGCGGGGTGGGGCGGACGCGCGCGCCAGGCGAAGACGCCGGTTTAGCTGGATTTTTGCACAGCCGTGTTTACAAAGCAAACGTTAAACAAACGCCTATTCATAACAACATTCGAGACAATGTAAAGGTTACTTATCAAGTTCAAAGTTCTGTGTCTCAAATATCAACGGCAACAACGACAAGCGGATTAAACGTGACTAATCAAACCCCAAGTCAACGTAAACACATAGAACGTTATAATTGCGGCAGGACAAACGATTTCAATGTTCGGTAAAATTTGAATTTGGTGGTAAGAAAGGCCACTCGGAAACTTATGTTTTCACAAAAAGAATTCAAAGTGACAAGCCCGAGCAAACAACTAACCAGGAAACAAAATACGTACAAGTTTCTAATGTGAAAGACAAGTTCTGTAAGAAAATAGGTATTAACGGTTTTGTTCATGAAGCATTCGATAGAGACGAAGATTAGAGCCTGTTCTATAATGACATCTAATTTGGCAGAACAACGTAATCTCCAAAGAATTCTGTTGAATACCCCTATAACACTGCAGAGATTTTGGAAAGACAATTCAAAAATCGTGACGGAGGTGAAGGTAAGCATACAAATAAATTCCGTGAATATAGATGAGATCGAGATGTACTTACATACTTAAATAAACTATCGGGATCTGACGTACTGATAGGACGCAACGTGACAGAACGTTCTGATTAAATTAATTCGCGACGTAAAACATTTTGAAGATTTCTGCAACATTGCTGGTGAAATATTTGAAATAGATTCTCACCGCGATGAGTTGGTTAATCTATTCGGTAAATATCAGCATTGCATAGCTACGAACATAAAACAACTAGGGAAAGTAGAAGGTCTCGAAATGGTCATAAATTTGCAAGATAAAATAAATAAATGAAATGAAATTAAAAAAAAAAAAAAAAAAAACTGAAATGAAGTGAAATGTAGACCATACAGGACATCACATTCGGACAGGCAAATTGTAAAAAGCATGATAAACGAACTCTTAGAGAATGGTATAGTCCGTGAAAGTAAATCCGAGTATGCGAGTCCAGGTCTGCTAGTAAATAAAAAGAACGGTGAGAAACGATTGTGCATTGATTACCGTGCGTTGAATAAAACTACAACGAAAGATAAATATCCGATAAGTACCACGCATCGAAGACTTGATAGATGACTACAATTAATGGATCTTAAAAGTAGCTAATATCAAATTAAAATGGCAGAGGAGTCTGTTTACAAGACAGCGTTTATAACCGAGGACGGATTATGAATTTTTGCGACTCCCATTTGGTCTAGCCAATGCACCATCATGTTTTCAACAAATGATGGACAAGGTCATAGGCAACTTGAGGTTTGGTAAGATTGTTATTTATTTAGAGGACGTTTTGATAATTAGTGAGACGGCTGAAGAAAATCTTCATCTTCTTGAAAAGGTATTGGCAATCTTTAAAGAAAAATGGCCTTACGCTTAACCTAAAGAAGTGCCATTTCTTAAAGTCAGAAATAGAGTTCCTGGACTGTAGAGTGAACTCTCGAGGGTTTGAAGCTATGCGAGAGTAAAGTTGAGCTTTCACTCAATTTACACTCTCTATATGGCCAGTCAACTTTGAGCTTAACTCTTTTTAATAGCTCAATCCTGAACAGAGCTTTACTGACAGAAAAGTTCTCAGTTAAACAGTGAAGCCTTTATGCTGCACTTACAAGCATTCATACACTCAACATTCTTCTTTTCCATTCTTTATTTTTTGTTAAGCTCATTGTTATTTTATTTTGTTTTGTAGATACCTAAGAAAGTATCACTGAATAATAAAAAGAAGTAATAAAACTATTTAGGTCATGATGTCACAATACTTAACTGTAAGTGCAGGTTTGCACGCGCGATTTTTTCATTTTCTTTTATTTCATTTTCTGCCACCTGGAGCTGAACTCCACACTGTCAATATGGCGTCGACAAGCCACAATATTTCTGGTGTTTCTCACAGTTTAAATGCGTTTACGCAAAACCGAATCGGGGCACACCGACTCCACGTAGTCTTTTGACTGCTATCCCAAGAGTGTATATAAAAATCCGGAGGCACGAAGGGAAGGTAGGGCAGCCCCCTCCCGGTGTAACAAAGCATATATGCGAATACTTCTTCCTCCGAGCACGTTTGCTCTTGCGAATCTCCACTCAAGCCGGCTAACAAAGGCAAGAATGAGGTGGGAGCTCTGTTCCTCGTCAGTGTTCACTCCAGCCGGTCAATAAAGGCAAGCCAGAGATGAGGAACGAGAGCAGCTAATGAGAAGCCTGAATGCATGTTTGCAAGTACTTAGTATTTTTTTTTTTTTATTGACTGTTTGTTTCATCTGCTCTTGTTATTTTCGTTAAGTTTTAGACTGTTGTTGGTTGAGCGGAAAATACTTTTGTATTAATTTGTTTAAAAATGCCTCGCAGACGATACAACGTTTTACGTAGGCAAGCCAGAAAAGATAAAGGTTTTTGAGGGAATACAGCCATCATCGTAAATACAAAATAAAAACATTATTCCTTATTTCATAAAACCTACTTATTTTATTTTTCATTGAACCCTACCCGTACTTGACAAACTGACCAATAAGTAGGTACCATACACCACTTTAAACATCTTTCAGTTATAAAAATAATTAAATGAAGGCTAAATTATTGTCGCTTTTATTGTAGAAGCCACTAAAACGTCAGAAAGGACAGTTAGACGTATAATCCAGGAAGGAAGAAATTCCGAATTCCTCACTGTCTTTAGGACACCGGGAAAAAAGCGGAACAAAACAAAGCCAGTCACAGAGATCGACACTTTCGACCAGTCAGTTGTTAGGACCTGTGTTCACAATTTTCATACAACAAATAAAGAGTTGCCTACAGTTGAAAAACTAAGAAAAAAACTAAAAGAAGACATAAATTTTAATGGGTCAGAGCGCAGTCTGCGCAGGATTTTAAATAATTTAGGTTTCCGGTGGAAAAAAGCCGAAAACAATAGGCGAATTTTAATAGAAAAATCTAATATCAGGTGTCTAAGGATAGAATTCCTTAAGACTCTGTTGAAATATAGAGAAGAAGGTAGACCCATTGTTTACACAGATGAGTCGTATGTTGATTCGTCTCATTCAGGTATGTAATCATTATTATACTTTTTCTCGCATATTTGTGTGCTGTGAAATTGTATGGACATAAACTAATGAAAAATAATCATTATATCTCTCTAGGTTCTAAAGCATGGTCAGATGGATCTTTGAAGGGGCTTAAAAAACCCATTTCGAAAGGGCAGCGTGTAGTCATAGTGCATGCTGGATCTGAAGCTGGATTTGTCCCTCATGCGCTACTCCTATTCAAAGCTGGAACAAAGTCGGGGGATTATCATGATAACATGAATTTTGCTAATTATACGAAGCGGCTTCGCAACCAGCTGATACCAAACCTGCCGCCGAATTCGGTTTTAATTATCGACAACGCATCGTACCATAATAAGCAGTTCGATCCAGCACCTACATCGAATGCCAAGAAAGCCGACATGCAAAAGTGGTTGTCGGAAAAGGGCATAGCATTCGAAGAAACTATGCTCAAACCCCAACTATACAAATTAATTAAGTTGTATAAAAATCAATACAAAAAATTAAGTATTGACCAAATACTGGCAGAACACAACCATAGTGTTCTGCGATTGCCGCCCTACCACCCGGACCTTAATCCAATAGAAATGGCATGGGCGGCAATCAAAGGCTATGTAGCCAGTAAAAATACAAAATGGAATGTGTCACATGTAATGGACCTAATTAAGGAGAAAGTGGCACTAATGGGCGCCGATGAATGGTCTAAATTATGCGAGAAAGTAAAAAAAATCAAAGCAGACTACATCAAAAGTGACCACATAGTCGACACAGTCACAGCCGGATCGACGTTTTAAAGAGAATTTGAACGCAACGCAAATCGTTCTACAGATATTGGAAGCAATCCCTCGGGATGTGATTGCAGATCAAGTATTCAAAATCTTCCGCATCCAGTCTGTCCCAGACACTTTCTTCAGGTCGTCGGTCCATCTACCTGGGGGGCGTCCCACACTACGCTTCCCGATACGCGGTCTCCACTCCAGGACTCGTCTGCTCCACCGGCCATTTATGCGACATATTTTGATACTCGCAAGTAAATCAAAACCTATAGGGTACTTCACGTTGTTCTAGAATCATGCAATTTGGTAAGAAGCAAGGTCATACAACACAAATAAAGGAAAAAGTAAGAAAATTGTTAATTTGTAATTCTATTACATACAAAAAATGTCTAAGTCTGTCCTGTCAAGACCCTATTTCTCAAGGACGCGTGGAGATATCAAGTTGAAATTAATATTAAATACGTAAGTCTATTGTCCCTTAGAGTTCTAAAAAAATCAAGTGTCTAAGTCAACGCAATAAAAAAATACGGGCATTTTGCGACACATTTTGATACTCGCAACTGTCGCAAGTAAATCAAAACCTATGGGGTGCTTCCCGCTGACCTAGAATAATGAAATTTGTCAAGAATCAAGGTCTCCCAGCACAAGTAGAGGAAAAAGTCCGAAAATTGTGAATTTGTAATTTTTTGACATACAATTTTTTTTTTGGATCCAATGTTAAGTTTGTTTTTGGGATAAATTCTTTTCAACTATGGAACCCTTCATTGTGCGTGGTCCGACACACTTGGCTGGTTTTTTTTTTCTAATACTACACATAAAGTTTATTTAAATTAACTAACAAACCATTATAATAAAAATATAATATCCTAACCTTGTAACTAAAACTATTATCAAATTAGAATATGGCGTCGTAAAATTCATCCGCATCGGTCTTCAATATATTTTTTTTTTAATATTATAAAAATTGGTCCAGCCGCTCTCGAGTTTTTCGCTTAGTAACACATTTAGCCATTATTTTTTATTCATACAGATTTAATTGATATATAAAATCAGCTGTTGCCTACATTTATGTTCGCATAACTCGTCAAAATGCACAGAACAAATTTTTTATTCGCGATTTCAAAGTTTGTCCCACAGTAAAAGTTATTCAGTTCGTTAAAGTAGACTTAATTTTTTAACGCACTATATATAAAAAGAAAGTAAACAGAAAGTCCTGTACGAGGCCAAAAGGCTCCTATCTCAGATGCTGCAACATTTAAAAATAAGTGTCGCAGCGCTGGTATTCTGGTACTACCTATACCTATCGTCAAACCTAGGAGCGTCGGAGCTTCAGTTTGACTATAACATATTCCTATACTTGCCCGGTCCCCGCAGTTGTACCCTTCCACAGGGAGCTCGAATGCCACTACTAATTTCAGATATGCAAAAAACCTTATTCAATTTGTTTTATAATTAAGTTTTCACTAACAGAACGTTCATCTAAATACAGGGAATCGAAACAGACAAAACTTGCAGTATGACGGAGGCATTCAAGAAAAACGAACGCGTCTTTTTTCCAATACACTCAACAATAGCTGATGGATTAGGTGTCAATAAAGTAGGAGTGAACACTTTCTTTAACCTCAAAGGGCTGCTCAATAAAATGGTAAGCTTATTAAATTAGTTACACCAGCGAGCTTCTGTCGGGCAAATATTTGTCTCTGGGACGCGTTCAACCTGCCGGCTGGTCCCAGCCTTAGGGAACGCGCCCACACCGGTGCTCCGTAAAGGGCCATGGACCGCACGACCCCCGCGTAGAGCCTCCGGCAGGAGGCGTTTGGACCCCCCAGATTGGGCAGGAGCCGCCTCAAGGCAGCCCCGCAATCAAAGTGATTTTATTAACCTAAATGTGACAGACACTTAAAGTGCTGCGTTCTATAGTTTTGTTTTTCTTTGGATTCTTTTTAGATTACAGAAATATGTTTATATATTATATTTTGTGTTAATTTAATGTGATAACTTTGTATATTACTTTCTCTGTACATCAGAGATCAACTGACTCTCAATATAAAGCTTATTATGGTAAATATGTAACATGGATGGATTTTGTTGGCTTCACTGTATGTAGGTACTTACCTTGTCTGACAAAAGTCTTTGTATAAATAAGTTAGCTGTAAAGTATCCCAAATAGAACAAAATAAAATAAAATTTTAGTAGCTAAAATATAAACAAAACCAACAAAAAATTTAAGTTAAAGAAATAAAGAAAGAAAAACGTTTACTTGGACACAGTTCGTCAAACACAAAAAACAATAGATAAAAAAAACAACGTGAAAAAAATGTTTTATCAACGTTAGTGTGTACCTCACGGCTGCGCCAAAAAGGTTAATTTCAACATTAATGCCAGACAGATGCTGTCTGTCTGACGCTGGTTTTCTAATGAACCTTTAGGGATAAGCGACGAGGAGCACAGAACAATTTCAGCATACCTATCAAAATATAATCACAATAAAGAAAAAAAAAATGTACCTGATGTAAATATGTAGTAATTTAATACTAGGTATACAATGGGCGGTCTTATCGCACAAGGCGATCTCATAAACAACTTTTGGAGTACAAAAAGAGTGGGACTTTCGTAATCATTGTGTTGTTCATCCGTTAATCAATCTTTTTCACGGACTTGATTGATCATGGACATAGTATTATCTCAAAATTTTCAAGACTATATTTTGATTTTCCAATGGTCTGGGTTTATTTCATTGCCAACACTCAGGTCAAGAAAATTAAAGTATCCGATTTGAATGTAGGTCAACAATCAATCGGGGTCCAGCGAATTGGTGACGTCACTAATTAGGCCAACCAATCGAAGCCAATTACAGACATTACAGTGACCGAGTATTCCCCCTTAACTGGTCTTGACTTTCATGACCCATTGAAGTATTAACGATGCTTTTCTCATTTGTTTAGCCATACCTCTAGATAAAACACACGAACAAAGTGTTTGTATTATTATTATCATGTACATAATTGTTATTATTTTAAATCTGTTAGTTTATATTTTATATATTACTAGCTTTTGCCCGCGGCTTCGCCCGCGTGGATGTCGGAAAATATCCCACGGGAACAAAAATCCTTCCTTATTCCTTGTCAACATTATAAAGGGAGAGGTTCCCTTTATAATGTTGACAAGGAAAAGTGTGCAAAATTTCACCTTTATAGGTCCAAAGGTTTGGGCTGGGCGTTGATGAGTCAGTCAGTCAGTCAGTCAGGACCTTTCTTTTTATATATTAACATAGCTTCTGCCCGTGACTTCGTCCGCGTGAAATTTCTTGTTCCACCAACCCACCCGGCGCATCGCATTACCTGCCTGCGCTAATATTTTCGCTTAGCGTTCTTTCAGACTTTTTTTTTTTTTTTTGCTTGGCACCTAGGAGTCCTAGAGTGATGTTAAACATGCCTTTAACCTTCCTTAAGAATTGGGCTATCAAATGTAAACATAACCGACTGATAGTTCCTGACATTTGCACGTTCCAATGAACAAAAAAAGGGTGTGTGTGAGCTCCGACGCACGACTGGAGTTTACTGTTTTTTGTGCCGTTCCGAGATTCTGGCTTTCTATTTTTCGGTAATTTCTGTCGGGCTGGGTTTCTTCAATGAATCAGTGCTATATAAAAAGCAACTTTAAGGTGTGAAGGCACTCTTCCCCCTTTCACCCCCTCCCCTTCCCAACCACTCTCACTTCTCCCATATCATCCCCTTCACCACCACCCCCTCTCACCCTCTCCATCCTTCTCACGCCTCTCACCACATCTCTTTCCCGCTAACCTCCCCTTCACCCTCTCACCCTCTCTCATACCACCTCAACCGATTTTCCCTCCCCTCTATCATCACCAACTCCTGCCCTCCCCCTCTTCCCTTCTCCACACCCTCCCCCTCACTGCGCCCTCCTATCCCTCTCCCCCTCCCTCCATCATCCTCCCCTGTCCCTCCTTACCACCCCTGCCCCCTCCCACTCACCACACTTCCCTCCTTACCATGCCCTCCACTTCCCCCCTCCCCTCAACCCTTCCCTCTGCAACCTTATTACTTGCTTAGGCAAGTATTTTTGCCAAGTAAATAAAAAGATTTTTCATATAAGTAAAGTATATTCCCTGTTTTCACCCCCACAGGGATGGCATATGACTTCACTGAAAGATTATTTACACCAATTTTCGAGTTAATCAAGCCCCGCAGTAAAACCTGCCCTGTAAAGTTGACAACCCCTTATCACCCCCTTTGGGGTAGATTTTCGAAAAACCCTGATACACGTTATTCTTCATTTTTGGTCTTAAGTATAAATACTAAGTTTCGAGTTAATCGGACCGCGCGTTAAAATTCCTCCATACAAACTTTGACACCCCCCAATCCCTCCTGAGGGGGTAGTTTAGGAAAACTAAAACCGACAATCTTTATAATTTATGTAGATAAATATTCATGCCAAGTTTCAAGTCTATTAACTCAAGGAATAAGATTTTTCATACAAACTTCCATCCCTTATTTTACCCCTTTAGGGATGGAATTTCCAAAAATCCTTCCTTAGTGGATGCCTACACTCTATAATGTATCTATGTGCAAAATTTCAAGTCTCTAGGTTCAGCGGTTTCGGCTGTGCGTTGATATATCAGTCAGTCAGTCAAACAATCAGTCAGTCAGGACTTTGAATTTTATATATACAGATTACTGGGACACGCTTAATAGTTGCCTCTAAACCCGCCAAATTCTAGGTATTTTAGTGTTTTATGCCACAAAATGCGAATAATAACTATTATTGTGACCGCAACATAGTTGTTAACGCTTTTGTATTTGTACACACAACATTAATTAAATTTTTAGAAAATTATATTTTGCAGTAGTAAACTACTTAATATATTTACGGTTTAGTTTAAGTCATAATGAATTTGCTTCCTAAGATAAATTTATGGGTAATAAAGGGTGTGCAAGTGGTAAGAATGATTAGCACCACTGGGCCGAACTGGTCCACTGGATTCGGCGGGTCCTTCACATGCCCTAATCTTGTTGATTCTGGAAAGAAGCCAGTTGATTCCAAAGAGAAAATTATTAAGAACATGTCATGCGTTGAGCCACATTGTTCCAGCGTATATCTTCGGCAAAACCGAAATATAGCAACTAAAATCGTTACCTATGTCGGAGGGCAACCCGGAAGGCACACAGACTGTCGCAAAAGCTTTAGCAAAAACAGAAGCGTCTGGCAAGGAAGCAACTGAATTCTTAACACGTTTTTACGGTGACCAGGTAAAATATTATTATATTATAACAGCAGGTCAAGTTACTACAAACTGTAAAATTTTCTCATTCAATTAATAAAATGAACATGTCATTTTTGCATTTTTGGGATTGTATTAGACAAAGGGAATTACTTGTGAGTGACGAGATAAATTTAAAACTTAGAATTCTCTGCGATGATATTTGTCAGGGTCAAAGTAAGAAGTAACAACCACACGATTGCTGAACTTGCGACCAGTGAGGGTTTGCTGGGCCTTTTGGCAATCAGCAATACTGTTAAACTCGACAAACACCTGTAGACAAAGATAAACAGAATTAATATTATGTACTTGATAATATGTTGAACAAATATTTTAAAATGTTTTAAACAAACTTACTTTTCCACATCCAGGTACTTCAACTCCCTCTATTGGTCTTGGGATTTCTATACTGCGTACACAGCCATATTTGTTGCATTCCTCTCTGTAAAATAAAAGATCAAGCATTAGTTAAAAGCAACTACTACTAATAAATAATATATCCTAACTAACTTATAGTTTTAAAAGTAGGAAGGACATGTAAATTTCAAACCACCTGTATTGAATTGAAATATAGAAACAGAACACTAACTTGATATCTTCGAGGATATCCTCATACTCCTCTTCGTCGCGCAGTTCGTCGGGAGTGACCATGTTGAGGAGACACAGCACTTCTGTAGGCGGCCCGGCTCCCGCTAGCGTCAGGCCCGCCACTTGAAGTTGCACCGGCGCCGCTCCAGTCATTGCTACACAACATTTTAAAACATCAGTAATAATGATCTTCACCTGAAATTGTAGCATGTAGAGTTGGTAAGCATACGGTACCTAAAGTTGAGTTCTTAGCTCCAATACTGGCTCGTTGAACAATGAGTTTCTTGTCACCCAGTTGCATTCCATTAAGACCTGCTATTGCCTATTAAAAAAAAATTACAGTTAATATAGGTGGTAAGCTACACATCAGTTGTGAATATAATTTCAACATGCATATTTACCTGATCAGTCATTGAAATATCAACATATTCAGCAAAGGCATAACCCTTGCTCAGTCCAGTTGATGAATCCTTCACCAAATTGAAAGCTCGTAGTTGTCCAAATGACATCAGCAATTCTTTTACCTGTTTCACACATTATTCAATCAGAAAGTGAGTTGTTTCTATAAAGTTCTAATTACACTGAATAAATATTTAGGTACATGATTGGTCTATTATGCAGTTGTACATTCATTACACACAATTTTTTAGTGTTCCCGTTACATTTGCTAGGCAAAAGGCAGCAAATATTAAATGAATGTTATCTGACCTGTGTCTAGCCGCATGTTAGAATCAGATGTGAATGGAGGAGACTTGCCTTGAAGTGCCGACGTCTCATTCAAGTACAAGACGTATAGGTGAGAATGAGAGACAACAGTGACACGCGGGCCGCGAATGTGCCAAATCTAAGCTAGGGAGGGGCAGAAAGCAAACTACATATATCAGTGAGTTGTTTCAGAATATATCGAGCGTGAAGCGCACGCTCATCCCGCTAGGGTACCTGTGAAAATACCTGAAACTGACCAAAATATAACGCGGCTCACTGCTGGCTCCACCGTAGCCCTGTCAACTGTTGAATCTCGCCCTGAAATGGCTGCGGCACCTAATCCTATCTCCTAATGGGAACATCTACAGTCATGTGTGCAATATACACGGGTAGCTTGTTCATTATTATTGCTATGAATGACTTACGTATGTTTGTTTTAATTTTTTTTCATTACACCAAAGTGATTTCGAAAATATCAATAAAATATGCTTCATGTATAGACCAGTGCTAAAAATAATTTGGGTTCAAAAGAATTACAAAGGAAAGGTGGGTTGTGTTGATCTAGTTCACTTGACAACAGAAATCCTAAGAATCTGTGTGTAAGAATACAAGAGGCAGTCGCAGTATAGACCTGCAAAACATAATTTTGTATAATCAGTATGAGCAGATGAATATATTTTATACCTTCATTGGAAAATTGTACACTCATGAATTCATGGTGTAGTTATGTGATTAAATTCAATGCTTGAAGTGTAATAATATACACCATAAGGCTGATAAACATAAAATATAAAAAAAGCATAAACAAGCTGCACAAACAGATTGACATATTACATTTACCTTAGAACATTTATAAATATCAGCCTTAGTTGATTTTATTAAATCCAATAAGTATTTTCATGAGGATTAAATATAAAATGTATCACAAAATACTATGAAACATTGATTTTTTAAAAGACTTAGAAATGGTAAGTACAAAATTGTGCAGTAATCCTATTTACATTTTGTAACCAATCAATGTGTCACAGACATATATTTTACACTAATTATCAGATAGCAGGAACTTACTTGGTCCTCATTTAGATAATTGGGCAAACCGCCAATAAATATTTTGTGTGGGGAATCTGGAACTACTGTGCTAATCACACCAGCTGAAATCAAATAAACAGAATAAAATTATTGTAAACACAGTTTCAAGACAAATGAAGCAACGGTGGGTCATCTTAGGGGCGGGCAAATTTTTAATCATGATGCATGATGAAAAATTTGCTTCATTTGTCTCATCATTTAAAAGGGTTATAAAAGTATAAATTTGTAAAAAGGTTACATGTTCTACAATCTGTTTTATATAAATAAAGATTATATTATATTATATTATATTATATTATATAAATAATTAAATTCATAAAAACCACATGCTTATAATCTAAAAAGGATAAGGAAAATTTTATCAGAACTAAAGTATAACTCACCCGGCACATTAATAGCTGGATTTTCAGTGCCAGGCATGGGTTGATAGTCGTGTGGCCGTCGAATCTTCAAGCTCTGCCCTTTGAAGTTGATACCATCAAAAGCCATAGCCTGTGTAGTCTCATCTATAGATCTAAATTCAAGGAATGCAAAGTTTTTGTCCAAGTTAATTTGGCAAGCCAACACAGGATTCCCTGCAGCTTGTGCCAAGCCCGAGAGATGCATCTGTTGGTTGAAGAACTCCATGGTTTCCTCCTCTGTGACGCCGAATGGTATGTTGCCCACATACAATCGTCGGGCTTGACGAGTTATCGTGGATCCTACGACTGGTACAGCTGCTTGTGGTGTATCTGCGACGATATTGGCTGGTATTTGTCCAGCAGCTTGCATGGCTTTATATTGTAGCGGAGTGATATGCTCAAAGCCCGGTGGCGGGACATCCCAGTACAGAGAAGGCTTGCGTCTGCGGGATCTTTTGCCCTGTGTCTGAGACCTAGATCTGCTTCTCCTCGCAGGCTTCTCACGACGTTCCCTAGAGCGAGATCTAGAACGCCGCCTCTCCCTCGAACGAGACCTGCGTCGGCGGTCTGCCATGCAAAGCAAGGTAATACAATTAATTATTTTGACCATTAAACTTAATATTATGAGGGCAATAAATCTATTACTTTACGTACCTTTGTCTTCACCCATATTATTCTGTTTATTCGTTACTTTCAGAGCCAAATAATAAACTTCACAGTTTAATGATACTTAATTATTTTTTTAGGGTTCCGTACGCAGATATCTGCTAATCGCCTTAAGTAGTTTGTTTGCGTGTTCTGTGCTGAGCTCACGCAACGCGTCGTAAGTCCAGCCAGTATTGGACTCGCCCATCATGGAGCGTTGTCCTAAATTATTTATTATTATTTATTTAACTATTTAAACTTTTTGCACTAAAAAAAGGCGGACTTAATGAGTTAATGCGTAATATAGTAGACACTTGAAATTTTCACAGAGTGGTTACTACTATGCAACAACTAAAATTAAATAAATTTTATTTTATTTAATTTTACAGAAAGCGTACAGACTAACAGCTAAAATTTACAATATTTCGTAGGTCGGAAAAATTGCTAATGACAAGCTTCCACATTTAGACGTCTAGTTAAAAAAAATAAAAAAATAATAATAAAAATCTTTATTTATCGAAGAAACATACAGAGTTCGACATACAGTTTGACATTTGGTTTAAAAATATAATAATCTTTTCTGTTGCAAAATCTGTACAAAACAATAATACTCTACCTCTTAAGCTAGGTTATACCTGTATTTTAAGAGGTAGTTGCGGTCAAGGTTTACACTGATCAACAAAAACTTATCTTAAGTGGGAAGTTACACATACTATGCGTTTAATTACTTGACTAAAGTATAAAAAAAAAAATATTGACACGATTCCCTTCGTTTGCGCGTCCGACTCGCACTTAGCCAATTTTTTTTCTGTCGAGCAACATCGCATCACAGATTAAATAGGGACTGCAGTCTTCCACGTAGGTTTTGCGAAAGCAGGCTGTATGTTTATGTTGCTGGGAATCGATTAGATAACTTCTTGTGCAGTTATTTATTAAATGTTAGATGGGAATAAACAAGTGGTGGCCGATAAATGGATAGTGTTAACTGATGTTGAAATTCGTACGGGGCGATCGAAGGTTACCTACTTGCCGCGGTTTGTTCGTGGATGGGTTACCATCCATTTATCGAGACCCCTCCGTGCCTCGGTCCCGGCTGTCATTCGTGGATCTTTGACAGTCGTTACGGGTATTCAGAAGCCCAAGTCTGACAACCGAGTTTATTTTTTCCTAAGCGGCAACACTGCTGTACTGTGTCAAATTTAGGCGGTTTTGTTTTCGTAAGTTAAGACTTTTCCAGTTTTCTGATAAACTTAGTAAAGTTTGTGTTGTTTTTTCGATCTTCTCTTGTCAGTATTGAAAGGATGCATATGTACGTTTCCTGTTAGTGACATCGATCCCGATGGCGGCGAAGGTAAAGTGTAGCATTGGACCGTGACAGTTCAGGTTGTTAAAACTATGGGTTTGGCGCCATTTTCCATTGCGCCAGGCAAAGCATTTCATTTTTAACTGAAAAAAGTTTAAATATAGTGTTTATAGCTCAGTCCCCCCTGGCAAACTCCATACTTTAATTGATGTGAATCAGACAGTCAACCTCCATATCTTACAAAATTAGTCTGGTGCCTCTAAAATATCACGAAAATGACACCCATGATGAAAATTTAGGAAATTTTCGTAGCCGCTATCTTGGATTTTCATTTTGACCCCACTATCGTTTTCAGCGACCTAAAATATCACGAAAATGACACCCATGACGAAAAACATCAATACATCTCTCTAAATTTGATTCGTTCATTCCCGATGTCCACCACCTGTTTGGCCACCACTGGGGGACAGCGAAACAACTTTTAAAAATGATTCTCGTTGTCAACCACTGGGGGACAGCGGCACAACTTTGTAAATTATCATTCGCCACCACTGGTGGACAGTGACAACTTTTGATCCAATTCCCACTGGCCATCAATTTAAATTATTTTATCTAGAGACCGGTAAAGGATAGCTTATACTTACTGACTCCGCATTCGTCTGATTTCCAAAATCGGACCAATCGGATTTTTATTGTTAAAATTATGTACTTATATGCATATTTCTTACTGTAGCGAATAATTAAACTGACCTGCAAATAGCACAAAAAAAAAAAATTCGTGGGCTACCTCAGCATCCCCCCCCCCCCCCCTAATGAGGGTATTACTAAAGGGGATTACTAAATAATTCTAAAAATAATATTACTGACCCTGTTCCCGATATCGGTGGACTACTATTTTTACATTTTTAAATGTTTTTTAAAAATTTTGTTTGTATAAAAATATTTAAAAATGTAAATGATATGTATATTTAAAATGAAATAAAGGAGATAATATTACTGCAAAAAATAAAACACATTTTATCAACACCCTGTATCTAACACGCGCAGCCGTTGAACTTGATTATTTAAATCAAGAATCTGTTATTATTTATTTTTAACCTCAGTTTTAACCTAATTTAAGTCAAACCACTATTTAATAATTTTTTTAATGTTATGTAATTTAGTTCCATTCAATCCACTAACCTCGTTATAAGAACGGGTCGGGTTCTTTCATTACTTCTCGATTAAAATCGACTAACCATTTCACAAAATCGATTCGAGTATCGTTATTAGGTATGTGTGTTTACTCTTGTATTTTTTCCTAATAAATGATATCGATTAATTTGTCGGCGGACCATTCGTGGGTAATTGAAAAGTTTTAATGTTTGAATTGAGCAAATACCTCGTTAAGTCGATGATGTTACGTTCATAAACGAGTATTAATTATTTGATTAGTGATTATTGGGAGAATTAATTCGAGTACGATTGCTTTTTCGTTTCTAGTCTAGATCGTTTTACTGGAACATATTTACGCATTAAAAAGATTGAATATAAATAAATAATAATGTCTACTCGTTTGTTTCTCCACATTCCACAAACGTACGTTTCGGATTTTTCTCTGCGTTTTGAAAATAAATACGTTTTCCAATGGCAGTTCCCGATTATAAACTAAGTGCTGTATTATACGGCCACTCGCTGGATGTGCGATGTGTGGCCACGACCAAAGAATTTTGTATATTATCCGCTTCACGCGACCGGACTGCAAAACTGTGGCATCCGGAAGGGTTGGTATTACTAAATTCAAATTATTTATGTAACTTATTGAGTAGGTAACATGTAACGTTTATATGTATGTTATGAAGCGACTCTATGCGGGCGACAGATTAACGGTCACATGTTTTTTTGTTTTATTTTATGTACGATCAGTGTTTTCGATCTGTGCAGTCGGGGCCGAGACTCGCGTTGAATGGAGCACAATATAACGCAAACCTCGTGTGTATCGTGCGAGTCGCCGGCTGCGACTGTACAGATGACGTGTCGATATGTTTATGTTAGCTGCGTCGGCGCCCGCGCAGAGACGCCTGCGATATGTTGCTGTTAGCCAATTTGTCGTTGATCAGTGTAAAGTCTAGTCTTTATCCTGTTTTTATTATCTCTAACGATATAATAATATTATGTAAACTATATACAAATTGATATTTAAAAAAGTTCGTGCGTTTTTTGCCCTTTCATTGGGCACGTAGGCTCGTGGTTAGTTAGTATATAAGTACATTTAATATATGTAAATTTATTAATCTCCTTTTTCCTTTTCAGTATTGTGTCGTTTTTTTTTTATGTGAGGAGCATATCACTGTGTGACAAGTATGTGAGACATGGATGTAGCGAGCTTTGTTTTGTTACTATGTACTGTTACATTCGAATAGTTTTAGTCCGCCGCCTACGCGACGGTGTAAAACTCGTTTATGGTAATGTAAATGTTGCTTCATAATGTGTAAAAAAATATATAATCCTATATACATATTGTAGTTTTATTCTTCCTTATATACCATTGTATGTATACAACATTGGGGCCGGCGCACATCTGACGAGGCTAAAGCTACTGACAGACGTGCTCATTACTAGCACGAAAGCATGCTTTTATTGAGCAAGTGCTCATTAGTAGCATGTGTGACTAGTAATTAGCATGCTTATTTCTAGTATGTTTTCGAGTAAGCATGCTTTTAGGCATGCTTTTTATGAGCACGTGTGTCAGTACCTTAAACATCGCGCAGCTTTCATTGCCAAACGAATATCATCCATGCTTTGATATAAAGTTGAGAATTCCGTTCGCGTCTCAGGTTTCATTTTCAACTTTATTTTATTAATAAACGCAATGTTGATATTTGTTTGACAGTGAAAACCGCGCTGCGCTGCTTCATCAGGTCTGCGCCGGCCCTAATGTCTCCATATGGCCATTGACCTGACCAGGCACAGCCTCAAAACACTGCATAATATTATTTCTTGGAACGAAGGAAACCTAACGTTGGCCTAAAGTCATCAGTGTAAAAATTAAAGTAAAAAGTTTATTGTCACAATATTGAGAGCATTCACAATGAAACATAGAGAAAGTATTTATTAACTTTATTTAAGGTACTGAAATTAATACATACCCAAGCCCAGGGCTTGTATTTTAGAAGTCAATCAGGGTTGCCAGATCGGAACATCAAAAAGGAGGAGGTTCTCAATTCGTTGGAAAATGAATATCATCTCGCTATTCCTCCAAGGAGCTAAGCAGTCAATCTTGACAGGTACCTATATTAGTAGTTTTAGTATACTATTGTGGTGTCGGGTATTTACGATAGCGCCATTTGGCGTGGCTCTCCAAACGACTAAAGTCAAATGGAGCGATTGGAAATCCAGAGTTTTACATCACGCCAACGGATTTTAAAATTGAAGATCACATTTTGGATTTGGCGCGATGGACTGATCATGAATACCCACCTTTACTACGACTTCCGCGCGAACGAATTAGCGGCTAGAAACTAGTTTAGAAATACTTTAAAGAGCATGCTCCGAAATCGACAAAGAAATTCGTTTATCTACGCCAGAAATAAACTTATGTAAATTCGCTCCTTGGATCGTAAACTAGAATATGCCAGCACCAAAATTTATTTGTAAAATAAAACTTAGTTTCACCAATACTAACGAGTACCTATTCTCTAATCATCCTCAGTTCATAATGATCCAGAACGAGGCATTAATCCCTCTTTTCATTCATCTTTCATGCCATGCTCCTCTGTCCCATCCTTTGATAGATAGCCCAATATAGCTCAGAATAGCTCTAGATGAATAAATATAGCAGCCAGTACTATTAGTGAAATGTTACATTTCTACCCGAGTCTCGAATTGATCTGAATAGTGAATGGGATCCACTTCGAATGCAACGGATCCAGCTATGAAGTGTGATTTGTGGATGCTATTGATTGTCTGCAAAAGTGACTTGTATAGATGAGTATTGGTTAGAATGATGACCGCGTTATGGAACATAGTCATTGAAGGATATTAAAATATAAAATCTGCAATTTGTTTGTCAAGTAAAAAAACCGGTCAAGAGCGAGTCGGACTCGCGCACCGAGGGTTCCGTTCCGATTTCTGAAAAAGTGTGCTACTTAGAGACATCGTTTTATTTTTCCTGTAATCTTTACATACACTTCTATCACATAGAATAATTTCAGATTTTTCTCTTTGCAAACTTCGGAGATAAGGGGGGGAACGGTATTTTTTTTTATATTTTTCATGAAAAGTCGAAAACTATGAGGCCTAAAAAAAATAAAAAATAGTTTGAGAATATGCAAACAGAGTTCTTTGATATGATACCCCACAAGACCTAGTAGCCCCACTTTAAATTTTTAAGACCCCCTTTCAGTCCCTGTTGCAAAAAAAATATAAATAGTATTATTTTTTTCTTATTTGCAAAATAGTTGGGTAAACGTCATCTAAAACTATTCTAAATTTCAAGTTGATAGCTAAAATTGTGAAGCTTGGCACGCGCGGGTGTTAAAGTACAGTAGAGCCAAATATTTTATTTTAAATGATTGAATCAATTAAAGATGGTTATCACCTGACTGGAGTGTCAGGTGATAACCAGATTTAATTGAAGAGTTCCCATTCTCTATCAGGCCTTACGGCCGCGATGACGGGATTGGCGGTCACATTTCCAATGTGGTTTTATTAGTAGATAAGTGATATTTTTAGGGACATACAAACAGGTTTTTCTTCGTTATACCATCAACACCGCTTCTAAAGCCTGCTACTCCTCTAGCAACCTCTAGCACCGTACAGCAACCTTCAGGTCAATCTTTAACGTCTCAGGGATCAAACAGCAAGACGGATGAGATGATCAGGAAACAGATGAGCAACTTCAAGGCCTTTGAACATACTGTTTCAAGTATCAACTTAGATGCTGTAGCGGAGAAATGGGAATTCAATCATCTGTTGAGCATAGTAAGTTCTCGCTGGGCGAAAATTGACACTCAGCATTGGGACTTAGACAGTGAGCTGGGAGACCGAAATCAAGAGTATCATCGTTTGTATCTCAAATACGAAAGCACATACAATGATGCTATCAAAGCAATCAATAAGAAGATGTCGTCCATTTCACATAGAGAGCATACTACGCCAAAAATAGAAATACCTACATTCAGCGGTAGTTACCATCAGTGGACATCATTTAAGGATCTCTTCACGGAAGCAGTTCACAGCAACTCGTCATTATCTGGGGCTCACAAGATGCAATTCCTCAAGTTTAAAGTGAAAGGAGAAGCGGAGCGTCTCATACAGCATCTCCCGATTAGCTCAGACAACTATATCATTAGTTGGGACATCTTGAGCCATCGTTATAACAACAAGAGGATGATATTCACATCGCATATTAACATTTTATTAAATATTCCAATTTCACAGCAAGCATCAATCAATCATATCAAACGAATCCATGATACTGCACTTGAAACGATGAACGCCATACAGAACCTCGGCGTAGACGTGACGTCGTGGGATCCGTTGATCGTGCACATCCTGTGTCAAAAATTGGATTCGGACACATTCAGCGAATACAACGCAGCTATCAAACAACCTCGAGAATTACTCGAGTTGAATGAATTTCTAGCCTTTCTAGAGGGGAAGTTCACGAGCATGGAAGCAAGTAGAAGAAAACAGGAGACCAATAATCAAAAATCCTTTTCTTCAAACATACATAAACCATCAGAATCAAAACAATATCATTTCAAGGAATCATATTCAAACAATAAGGCTCTTTTGCAATCACCAAGTTACAGGAAATTGCAAAACGATCGGCCAAACTGTCCAGTCTGCAATGACGGACATGCTATATTTTATTGCAAACAATTTGCTGACTTTACCCCGATGAAGAAAAAACAATGTGTTACTAACTTGAATTATTGCAAAAACTGCTTACATGATCATAAAGGCAAGGAATGCATATCAAAGAAGAGTTGTGCCAAATACCTCTCTGTGCGCCGTCAACAAAAATTTAAAAGATAATTATCTCAATATAAACTCAACGTGTGTCGGCAATCATTTGTACGTGACGACTGTGTTTAACATAACTTTTTAGTGTTCACCAATGGCTAGAGGTGATCAACAAATGAATTTATCCCTGAGAACCGAGCATCGTACGTGTTCGTTTGTCACTCGGGTGACATCGCCCACGCCCCCGCCCCTAATTAGTACAGAAATAACGTCGAGAGATTTGTCAACTTCCGAGCTTTTATGGCATTCCTTTGAGGTTAACTCCCACCGACGAAGCATCGCCGTCGAACGCGTACAATATCTCACACAGGTACCCAAATAGATCGTTAACTGACTGTGAAATATTATTTTGAACTTTGGGGGTGGTCCGTGTTAATACCTCATATTATTTAGTAACATCGCCAGAACAAATTAATCTTGATTGCCGAATCAAGTTCTCGTCTACGAAGTTTTGTTGTCCAAAGTTTCTTGATGGAAAAAGTTTAAATATACCTAAGTGCTTTGTTTTTAGAATCAAATTGTTGCCAATAGTTTATCTAAATTGCTTTTCGCATCGCTTAATCTTTGTCACTCGCCCTTGCATTTAAATCTATTCAATTAACTTTTAAATTACCTTATAAACAACTATTTTCTTCTTCGGTGGTTTTTCAAAAGTATTTTTATGTACAGTAAAATCCTCAAAATTGTTACAAGATATTTGTTGTTCATAAAATTTTGAACTCACTCAAACTTGCACCTAATCTAAAAGTTAGTCTGGTCGTTTACATTCGCATTATTCAAAATTTCGTTAAAACAAGAAGAAGGGTTTATACAAAAATGATAAAACTAAGTTTTCCAACGTCAATATTACCGAGAGAAATTAATCTGAAGCTAAAAGGGAGCCCTCGAAAGTTATCTGAGGAAGCTGGAGCGGGGCATGACCTCACAATCAAATGTCAAACAAAGTTTTATCAGCGCAAAGTTGACAAATAAATTCCCCGTCCCGCAAGAGAACTTTTCTCATAGTCGACGCGACGAGACGTGATCCCGCCGACTATATCGACCTCGTCTCCTTGACGTACGCAGAGCTCATGTTTTTTGTTGCTACAATAATGGCTGCAATTTATTGTCATAGGTATATCTTTTACTTTGAGATTTTTTCACAAAAAAATACTGACCATTTTTGTACTAAAACAGACAAAGATAAACATTTTTTACATGCGACAAGGCCCTAATTTGTGGATGTCATCAATTATCTTAAAAACATATCATCTTTGTAGTTGTTTAGATAATTGACTAGCCTGTCTGACAAACACGCACGGCGCGTGGGGCAGCCGTGTCACGCGACTAAGGCTGCCTGTCCACCGGAGCGGAGTGAGGCTGCGGAGCGGAGAAACGGAGAAATATTAACCAATAGAATCTTAAGTCCGCTCCACTCCGCCGTCCGCTCGCGCTCCTATTGGTTAATATTTCTCCGTTTCTCCGCTCCGTAGCCTCGCTCCGCTCCAGTGGACAGGCAGCCTAATCCGGAGCCCCATAAAATCTGTTAGACTCGAGACCCCACTCGGGGCGTCGAATGAGGAACGACTGACAAGTACGCCCACATTATCTGACTTGTCTCCAGTGACAACGTGTTCCCAAGGTTCTCTCACTTGTTATTTTGTTAAAATTCTTTTTGTGAAACGTCTTCTGAATACCTTAGTTCTTAATTTGAAGATTGATCGGTCACCTGTTTTAATGATTTTCGCTTTGTTTAGCATATGTTTTCTACTTTATAGTTGTCTAAAACTGCCTCGGAAAGCTACGTTAGGCAGTTGGTACCGGCTGTCATTCGTGGATCTTTGACAGTAGTTACGGGTCGTCAGAAGCCCGAAAGTCTGACAACCAGTCTTACTAGGGGTATTGTTTTATCCAGTTACTGGGTTGTGGAGATAGGCAGTTGCTCCATGTAAAATACTGGTTTTCAGCTGACTCCAACATAGTTGGGAAAAGGCTAGGCAGGTTGATTGTTTTTTTTTTTAACAAAGTAATTGTTCCTGTGTATTAAGTTTAAATTAAATGTTCTTTTAAAGATTTTAGTAGTGTAATCAGTTGGTGGTAGACCTAAATAAATAAATAAGTTCTTTACTGCGAAGGAAACTGAAAATAGAAAATAAAAAAAAAACTTTTAACAAAAAATTTAACCGACGAAAAATGAAACTGAAGAGAGATGACGTTTGCCCAACTATTTTGCAAATAAGAAAGAAATTTTTTTTTTTTTTGCACCAGGGACTGAAAGTGGCTCTTAAAAATTCGAAGTAGGGGTATCATATGAAAGAACGCTGTTTGCACATTCTCAAAAATTTTTTTTTCAATATTAGGGTGCGTTCGGTACTCTCTAAGCCAGTCAACTTGCCAGACTTTTCACCACGTGTTTTTGTTTTTTTTTTTTCTGTAATGTGCGTTTTGTTTGTGCAGAATATACAAATTTTCGTTATTTTCTTTCTTTCGAAAGAGATGTCAGCAAGTGACGGGGCCCAATAGGGCCGACGCCGCTGGGGTCGCGGGTTGTCTGAAAGGGTTACCGCGGCCCTGGCATAGGCAACTGAAGGAACACGGGTGGGTTTTAGTCAGTAAAAGTCTGACACGCCCTCCCGCTCCACCCAGAGCGGGAGAAGTCATCTGATGATTTCCCATCCACAAAAAAAAGGCCTTTATCAAGCGCAAAGCGTTATTTATCGGAGTAGGTATCTTTATTTGATTTGTGAAGAAATGCAATTATTTAGACACTTAGGTAAACAAGTATCAAAATAGAAGTACTTACCTACTTATTCAGTTAAAAATTGATAAAAGAAAAACGAATGCTTTTATGTCCTATTAGGATTATTAAACTCCAAATAAATTCCAAAAAGAGTTATAAGTATTTTATTCTTATCTTACAGGACTAATTCTCATTTTCTCTTGTTACAGCCTGCATCTCGGATGAAATGGGAATGCCGTGCCTGAGCACAGGTGCCGAAGTCCTTACCACCTATGACTTCGAGACCAATAACCTATGGACTGACGTCCTAGCCCTGTTCGTTCTGTACCTAAGTTTCCACAGCCTAGCCGTTCTGGCCCTTAGGCATAGGACTAGGAGAAAATAAGTCTATGTTTACCTATGATTTTTAATTGTTTTTGGTATGGTGTCTATTATGATAAATGTGTATTCCGCGAGATGTAAATAATTTAAATAACATAAGAACCGACCCAAACAATTATCGCCCAATTGCTCTCTTACCAACGGCTTCAAAAATATTTGAAAAAGCCATATGCAATCGAGTTTATGCATTCTGTGAAAAGTATAACGTATTGAACGACTGCCAATATGGTTTCCGTAAAAATCGATCCACAATATTGGCAGTATACAAGTATATGCAAGAAGCCCTCAATATTATCAATAATAAAAAATATGCAGTAGGTTTACTGCTTGATATGACGAAAGCTTATGATAAAGTACAGTTTAAAATATTATTAAATAAATTATACAGCATAGGAATCCGCGGCAAATGTCATGATTGGTTCACATCCTATTTAAAGCATAGGGAACAACTGGTGGAAATAGAATTTTACAACCACAGAACTAATGAAATAGAGTTAATACGATCCGAAAATAAAATAATTAACGCCTCTATCCCACAAGGAAGTGTGATAGGATGTTTTCTATTCCTTGTGTATATCAACGACCTTCCTAACAATATACATGAACCATGCGTCTTGTTTGCAGATGATGTATCGATACTCACCTCATGTGAATCTAATATTAATATAAATGAAAAATTAAATTCTGTACTTAACGCCACAATTAATTGGATGACCGAACATAATCTGGAAATAAATTTCACCAAGACAAAAGTAATACCTTTCTACCCCTGTCAAAAAACACCTATAAATATAAATTTCAGCATCAATGGCTCAACTTTAGAAGTCGTTAATAAATTCACCCTGTTAGGACTAGACATAGACTCACATGTTAATTGGAAATTTCACATTCAAAAAATAAGAGCTAAATTATCAAAATTTTCTTATGCCCTCCGCGAGATCAAAAAAACTACAGATCTTAAAACTGCTCTAGTCACCTATTACGCGTACGCCTATGCCTGGCTCAAATATGGAGTCATCCTATGGGGTAACAGTACAGACGCGCCCACATTATTTATTTTACAGAAGAAATTGATAAGAATCTTAGTAAATATTGATGAAACCGTCAGCTGTAAGCCCCATTTTAAAGAACTGAAAATGCTAACCTTACCCTGTCTCTACATCTTTGAATTATGTAAATTTGTTCGCAAATACCCGGATTTCTATACAAAACGAGAAGATATTCAAAGTAGATTTACACTTAGATTTAAAAACAGACTAAATATACCCACTTCACGACTAAAAATGCACTCCTCCAGTGCCTTTGTCATGTCTATAAAAATATATAATAAGTTACCAGAACCCCTAAAAAATATAAATAAAGATAACAGTTTTATTAATAAGTTGAAACTATTTTTATTGGACAAAAGCTATTATAGTATAAAAGAATATTTAGATGATAAATTATAATTTACAATAGAAAATTTACATTTAATACTATATTTTTATAATACATTCATTATTAAACAAATAAAACAATTATTATAAATACTTCAATATCTAAATAATACTACATAATAAATACCTATTTAATTATACAAATATTATTACATTTAATATAAATACTTAATCACCTAAATATAATTAATAAAAATTTCTAGTCATTTACAATAATAATCGTGCAATAGACTGAGTATCTACAGTAACCAAATATAATAATAAATTCTAGTCATTTAACAAATAAATAATCGTGCAATAGACTGAGTACCTGCAGTAACCAACTATATTTAGTAATTAAGGAAATAATATTATATATATTTATTGAAATAACTGCTTAAATAAATTAAATAATAAAAGGAAAAATAGTATTTCATTAAATCAAAATACATTTATAAGTAAATAAATAATAAGCGCTCTTCCTCCTCTCTCCTACTATGCTGTGCCCGACAGGGTCCATAATTGTGACATTATTTTTAAGCTTACCAACTGTTATTATAACATTATGGAACGCAATAAAGAATTGAGAATTGAGAATTGAGAAAAATAAAGAATTTATTGTATTGATAGTATTATGTTTTAGTTTTTAATAGCCAAATCACTGATCTTCAAACGAAATTGATTTTTTAAAATTATAAATTAATCATTAAGAGGTCTGTCGCGTTTTGTCACCTCTCTCGCTCACACAGGAACAAATTAAGATTGTTTAATGAAAAGATACTTTTTTTTTTAAAAATGTTATCAATTTTAGGACTAGTAAATAATGTCAATTTAATTTATTAAAACCATAAAACACATTTCTATTGTGTTAGGCTCACAGAACAGATAAATATCTGTTCTGTGGTCATAGACTTATAAAAAAAGATGGACTCCGCGCCACGCATATCGAAAGTGAAGCACCCTACCGATCTATGTGTGCGTGATTTGAGTACCTGCAAAGACGCCGTCGCTCGTGTCACGTAATGGCGGCCGGTCGGCATACTATGATGTAAATGTGTGCGCGAGGCGTGTTTGTACAAACGGACATACTTACTGTGCTTCACTTTCGATATGCGCAGCGCGGAGTCCATCTTTTTTTATAAGTCTATGTCTGTGGTTATACTTATCTAATAAACTTAGTTCAAAAAGTATTATCTGTTTCTGAGATGAGTTAAATAAATGCCACAATAAAAATGTGTTTTTAATAGTTAAGTACCAATTAAATTAACATTTTTTACTAGTCCTATAAATTAATCAAGTACATTTTTGAAAAAAGCATCTTTTCATTTAACATTCTTAAAAAATTGGTCCCTTGTGAGCGAGAGAGGTGACAAATTGCGACAGCCCTCTTAACCCAGTTGTTACTGAAACTTTTTTTTATCTCGTATCACAGTAATTTTTTAGTTTTGTTACCTTGATGCATATAGTAAACATGGAAAAATACCAAAAAAAAACTGAGTTTTCAGGAAAGCTCGGAAAATGCGGATCGTTTTAACGAATTGTTTAGGAAAACTTTATTTATATTTTAAGAATGAACCTAAGATTTTTTGCTGAAAAGTAAAATACCGGAATAAATTTATACTTAGTAAAAAGTCAAGAACATGAAAATGATTAATTGGAGCAAATTGGCTGTGACAGACGGACAGACGGACAGACAGACAGACAGACAGACACACGAGTGATCCTATAAGGGTTCCGTTTTTTCCTTTTGAGGTACGGAACCCTAAAAATCAATGATATTTGGGTTTTAAGCAAATAATTTATAACTTATGGCCCCGAAGATTAACGAGATTGCTTAAAACTTACAATCAACCTTATATCACTACTATAAGGTTCATAATACACTGCAGCTGTTAGTTCCATCTCACTCGCAAGTGTGGCGGCTGTCAAGCGGCGCGCACTAAAATGGCGGCAGCTGCGACCACTAGCGGTACAGGAAAAAGCGTGGAGCGTGCCGATTGGTCAATAGCATTTCCCGCGCTTTGAAAATTCATCTTCTGCGCAGGTACATCGATAAGCCATATTAGTTGGGTAATACTGTACCTAAGTATTTTTGAAAACTAAACATACAACAATAAATTCATGTGGTTTTTCTCAGAATTTACAAAACACCAAGTGATTCAACAGAAGATAGGTAGGGTAGGGAGATAAATAAGGAGAGTTGCACAGTGGAAAAAGATTATTTAGGGAGAACAGCCGGTCGATTCTGTAAAAATCTCACCGTGAAAACTTAGGTGAAGTGAGTTTGTTTTTGCTAGGAATTGACACTATTGACAGCTCACTCCACGCTCACTGCACCTAAGTTTTCATGGTGAGATGGTTACCGAATCGCACTGCAGGTCCTGGTTATAAGCTAAGCTTCAGCTTCCCATTTAGAGCCAAGAGAAGTTTCTGGTAAAATACCTTTTATTAGGAACGGTTGCGTGTATCAGCCGGAACTTCATAAAATAAATTATTTCTGAGTCTGAGAGACTCTATATGAGAATGGAACTGTATTCTCCTACTATTACCTACCTACTGTTGTAAAATGCAAATATCATGACTACAAGAAGCTGATAAAAGTTAATAGATACTTACTAAAGTTAATAGCAATCTCATTATCATATCAGTTAAAATCTAGTTCCAAGAAACCATTTACAAATGTAATATCAACCACTCAAGAAAGGAATTAGGATGATAGAATGTCTTAGATATAGAAAACTGTGGAAAAAATCGTATTATTTATTTATTTATTTATTTATTTAAACTTTTCGCACTTAAATTTGTACAAAGGCGGACTTAATGCCTTAGGCATTCTCTACCAGTCAACCAAGGGTGGTGAAGAGAATTATGGCAGGTGCTCAGTATGAGAGGCATAAATAGAAAGAACACTAAAATATATCTTAATTAATTATAAATAGACTACATAAACAGATACATAAATAGGTTATAAACTAATAATAAACATACATACCTACTTACCATAAAATATACCTATATTATATATATATATATACAATACATATTATATGCAAATTCAAGAGAGAGAGATGTTGCAATAACTCTACACTATTGGTTAAGAAAATAACTCTGCAATTTTCGCTTAAATGCATACCGACTGGTGGCCGTCCTGATATCAGGAGGAAGCGCATTCCAAAGAAGAATGGACTGAATATGAAAGGAAGAATGAACAAAGTCAGAAGTGTGAGAAGGACAAAGTAGAAGAAGATTGTTAGAAGAACGCAGATTCCTAGCGTGTGAGGAACATAGATATTGGAAGTGAGACACAAGATAAGAAGGAGGAGTGGGAGAGTTAAGAAGGGAGAAAAGCGTGGTCAAAGCACGTAAACTTCTTCTTTGACGAATGGACATCCATTTGAGCTCAGATCTATAGCTCGACACATGGTCATATTTTCTGAGGTTGAATATGAACCGGATACAATTATTGAGCAGTCTGTCAAGCTTATTGAGCAAAACCGCATTCAAGTCAAAGTAGCACACGTCACCATAGTCGATGATAGGGTAAATCAAAGTCTGCACAAGCATAGTTTTCGTCTTAGCAGGCAAAAAGTTTCTCAGACGATACAGTGACCGCAGAATACCGTTCACCCTTTGACTAACACTGGAGACCTGACGTTGCCAGCTAAGTGTCGAGTCAAGATGTAAACCGAGATCTTTCACACTAGGGGTAATGGGTATGACGGTACCATTGAAAGTAAGAGGAGGAAGAGAGCTAAGCGTCACCCTACCCAACATGCGCGAGCTCCCAATTACAATGGCCTGACACTTTAAGGGGTTTACTGACACCCCAAAACTATCAGACCACTTCCTGATAGCCTCTAAGTCTCGGTTTACATCCGCTATAGCGTCCGACAAACCCTCTACCCGCGCAGCTGCATACAATTGAAGATCATCAGCATAAAGATGATACGAACACCGAAGACAGTGAGTTATAAAATTAATGAAGATGGAAAATAGCAATGGAGAAAGAATACCGCCTTGTGGAACACCAGCATCCAAGTCACGCCAACTCGACGAGCTCTCATCAACGCGAACCGATTGCTGACGTTCCCGAAGATAAGAAGAGAACCATTCCAAAGCCTCGGACGAAACCATAAGATGAGAGAGCATAGAAAGGAGAATATCGTGACTGACGGCATTAAAGGCGTTAGAGAAATCAATTAATACCAATACGGTAACCTTGGTATCCTCCATCGCTTCTCTAACGTCACCAGTCACTTTGAGGAGAGCGGAGGCTGTACTGTGCCCAGGCCTGAATCCAGACTGAAAAGAGCTGACAAGTTTGTTCCGGTGAACAAACCCTGCAAACTGCTTGTGTACGCAGGCCTCAAGCACTTTAGACAAGAATGGTAGAATGGAAATGGGTCGATAGTGACAGGGTAGGGAGGGATTAGAAATTTTAGGGAGTGGGCGGACATAGGCCATACGCCACAGGGATGGGAATTGTCCGGAATCAAGAGAGAAGTTGATGATGTGGGCAATGGGAGGGAGAAGGCTATCAAGGATCCAAAGGATCATACTACGACTGATGCCGTCATAGCCCACAGCTTTGGATTTTATGGACAGGATGATCTTTCTAATTTCGTCCAAGGAGACCGGAGAGAAGCGAAATGGTTCTATGATGGGACTAGCTAGGCCAGTGATGAAATCAACCGTCTGGGACAACATTTGGGAATCCAAATGACAGGAGGTTGTGAAGTGACGGTTGATATCATCAAGGCCAATTGTATTAGGAAAACCCACATGACGTGGTCTGCCGATACCAAGAGTACCAAGGAACTTCCAGATATCAGCAGGTGAAGAAGAAGATATGTTCTCGAGAATATGGCGGCGTTTAGCGTTGCGTATCATCTGATTACACCGATTTCTAGCAGCTTTGAAAAAGCTCCGATTTTCTTCACTGCGATCCTTTTTAAATTTGCGAAAGGCCCGATCCCTGCGCCTCATCGCCATTCGAACCCCTGTCGTCATCCAAGGAGCAGGAGGACGCCGAAGTTTGATCTTCTTAACAGGAGCGTGTTTGTCGTAGAGACCAAGAACAGTCTGATTAAAAATGCGCAATTTTTCATCAACAGCTGTGGCCGCTGCAAGGAGATCCCAACTGAGGTCTGAAGCATCCTGACGAAGCTTATCAACATTCATGCGTGCAAAACACCGCATGTGCAGAACTTTTGGGACAGGTTTAGGCGGTTTTAGGACATAGGAGAGGAAAATGAGGTCATGATGGGAAAATCCAGGAGCGGGACACTGACCATGAGAGGGAACGAGGGAGGGAGTGGATGTAAGGATTAAGTCGAGCCATGTGTCATCGCCTGAGATATTAAAATGGGTAGGTTGCAGTGGAAGTACATGGAGACTAACCGAATCAATTATGTGAAGGAGCTTATGGGATCGAGGAGTGTGGTGTGCAAGGTCAGTGTTGAAATCGCCCATGATGACGCAATGTGCATACTCTGACCCTACGGATTCCAGCGCCAGTTCGAGATTAGAAAAATAATCAACGGCGGGTGGACAATAGACAACACCAAGAAGGGTCTTGACACCTTTGACGCAGACCTCTAAAAAGAGGTACTCAGCAGTAGCATGGTATTGTGAAGGAGATGAAGCAATGATTTTGAAAGGAAAATCGCTACGAAGATAGATAGCTACACCACCCCCTCCCTTACCAATTCTATCATTGCGGATAAGAGTGAAACCTGGGAGAGAGTAGGTAGTGGAAAGAAGATGAGGTTTAAGCCAACTCTCAGAAACCAGAACGGCATGGACATTGGCGTCGGCAAAGGTGTCCAACAGATCACTGTGGTGACTTGGGATACTTTGCGCATTTATATGGCAGACATTAAACAAATGACCTTTTTGTTGACTGAAGCACCGATGCACAAAGTCACCAAGTGTGTCAGTCAAGGAGCTAAAACTTGCATTAGCGAATGAGCTAGAGGAATCAATGGCAGAGTAAAAAGAATCATCATCAGATAACATAAAATATAAATAAAATAAATATAAATAAAATAAATATAAATTTCTACTAAATATATAGGTACTTTAACTAAGTAAAATTGCTTTCGCTCTAGGTGCAACACCACTATCTGTGCACCACCCACCAGTATATATAAGGATCCTTTGACGCGTGGCCAAAATCGGAACTAACGCGTTTTGTTTTCCAAATCTTACAAGTTATTCAAGCGCCAAAAGATCCCTGTACAGTATATAAGTCTTAGATAATATGTCATTGATATAAGTAATACATAACCAAAAAAAAAACATCAATCAAAACAGGAAAATGACAGTATCACAAGCAAACACAAAATATTATGAACAATCAAAGAACAAAAGAATACATGACAAATTTACAAGAGCAAAAACAGAACGCACTTTACGAAACAACAGAAACGTGGAACGTCAAAGATTTCAAGATTGACAGGTGACAGTGACAATTAATGACAGAAACAGAGCAACATTAGTTTACTAACACAAAAATAATAAATTACCGACTTGTAAGTAGTTTTGAGGTGAAAATAAGAAAATGTATGCAGGTAGACGTGAACAACAACTATGCCGGTTATGTGAACTGACGTCACCGTCACTAACAAAAACAAAACTGATAAATTGGATAACCACAAACACAATAATGTTGTTAACAGTTAGTTTTTACGCGCTCCACTAACAGGCTTGCCTCCGGAACCAGCAGATGACTCCCCGGCCTTCCTAGGGTACTTAGCCAACAAGGGATTGAGTTCCTCTAAAGAACAAATCTTATACCGTTGTCCATCGGGGGATCTGATTGCAATAACCCCGTCCTGAGTCCAGCATGCTGGTATACCGAAGTGCAGGCGCGCCCTGCTGAAAACCGTCTGCCTGGACCGGGTCAAAAACTCCTTGACTGTGACCGTCGAACCCTTCAATGCAGACTTTGCCTTCCAAACAGTGGATTTCAGGTCAACACTGGAGAACCTCACCAATATCGGTCTGCTAGTTGTTGGTCCTTTGTTAGGTGTACCAAGTCTGTGACACACTTTGATGGAAGAAGCGGTGATATCAGGCAGCGCCAGTTTGTTTTTCAGGACATCTAACACTAGAGACTTGCAATCCTCTTTGTCCGCTTCAACAAACCCCGTGAAAATGAGAGCTTTCCGACGAGATCTTGTCTCCAATCCATCAACCAACCTGGTGCACTCTATGATCTGCTTCCTAAGAAGTCCCAGCATGCCGAACATAAGCTCACGAAATGACCGGAACTCCTCAGCAATCTTTGCCACGGTGTCCTTTGCCGGTCCAGCACTTTGGATCTGTGCCTCAAGCTCACCCATCTTTTTAAGGAAGCACTCCTCGAGATTCTTCTGGGCCGATTGGATATCATCCAGTTGAGATGACATGATGAAGTGTGTAGAATTTGCAGTGAATATGACAGTGAGAAGCTGGCAGGTGGTAAAGTTTTAAGTGCTTAAGTTACATGGAATGTTTCACCAATGTAAGTGCTGCTTATTTAGTAGTTTATGCAACAAATATTGAACTCAAAAGCAAATAAAAATACTTAATAATAATTTTAATTAAAATAGATTTACAAAGTTGCGTGTTAACTTTTTCAACACCTACCCCCGAAAAAGATTAATTTTATTAACTGATCACTAAGCGCCACAAGATTTCATATAATTTTTTATGTCAATGTTACATAGCTGTTTCTGATGTTTTTATAATAGCAACCATTAAATGATTATTCAAGTATTTTATTTTTCTTGATTTTTTAATTCTTTAGAAATATTACTAAAATAAAATTAAAATAAATAAAAAAAACAAAATAAAAAAATACAGTAAAAAAATACAAAAAAAAAACTTGTCATTTTATCTAGGCCTGTACGGGATCAGAATTAAAAAAAAAAAATGTTTGAAAGTTATGAGCGTCGAAACTTCCATATTTCAACACTAATTTTAACGCATTTTTGGGATATTAAATTCCCGGAATATTAAAATGGCAAAATTACCCTCCAGGGATACATAATTTATTGAAGAATTCAAATAACTTTATTATGAATAAATACATCCAGTAGTTTTTCGTAATATCAATACGCCCAAAGGTATGTTCATGAAATTTTACCTACGCGTTCGTTTTCGTCATAAATCAAATCATCGTCTATTTCACTAAATAAATAAACAAATACTAAATAAATTAAACTAAATAAACTAAATAGCAACCATCAACAGCCAGCATCAACGAGTTCGAGCCGTCGAATAGCGCAAACTTAATGGATTTCATGAGAGATAAGTACGAGATAATTTATTGAAAGTTTCGTTAAAGTACAAAAATAAACGCTTTAGTCACGCAGTTACATTTTAGTATTCAGATATTAATTTTATACATATGGGTACATAATGCGCATCTTTCGTGAACTCTTTAGAAAAAAGGTAAAAAATGATTACATTGGTCGGCCCTTCTTTTTTTTCGATAAGTATTAATTTTCTTTTGATTGAATAATAATGTTAATAATTTTAGTATGGTTACGTAGTCAATGCCAAGGTCAGTGCCAACTTTCACAAACGTTGTTGGTTCTGTGCCTTTGACCATACAGTAGATTGTGTCATACATAAGGGACCAAAATAATGTATTGAGGGCGAGAGCGATTGTTTGAATTTAGAGCGAAGCGAAGGATTCTAGAGTAGAATCCCGAGCTTGGCGAGGGATTATAAAGTAGAATCCTAAGCGTAGCGAGGGATTCAAAGTACGTCGCTCGAGGTTAAATAATTTTGGTACTGTGTGACACACTCTGCTTTTCATCTGCCCCTCTATGAGAAAAATAAGTAAGAGACGCTTTTAGTAGTGACGAATATTTATATTTATATTTTTAAATAATTTTGGTACCGTGTGGCACACTCTGCTTTTCATCTGCCCCTCTATGAGAAAAATAAGTAAGAGATGCTTTTAGTAGTGACGAATATTTATATTTATATTTTTAAATAATTTTGGTACCGTGTGGCACACTCTGCTTTTCATCTGCCCCTCTATGAGAAAAATAAGTAAGAGATGCTTTTAGTAGTGACGAATATTTATATTTATATTTTTAAATAATTTTGGTACCGTGTGGCACACTCTGCTTTTCATCTGCCCCTCTATGAGAAAAATAAGTAAGAGATGCTTTTAGTAGTGACGAATATTTATATTTATATTTTTAAATAATTTTGGTACCGTGTGGCACACTCTGCTTTTCATCTGCCCCTCTATGAGAAAAATAAGTAAGAGATGCTTTTAGTAGTGACGAATATTTATATTTATATTTTTAAATAATTTTGGTACCGTGTGGCACACTCTGCTTTTCATCTGCCCCTCTATGAGAAAAATAAGTAAGAGATGCTTTTAGTAGTGACGAATATTTATATTTATATTTTTAAATAATTTTGGTACCGTGTGGCACACTCTGCTTTTCATCTGCCCCTCTATGAGAAAAATAAGTAAGAGATGCTTTTAGTAGTGACGAATATTTATATTTATATTTTTAAATAATTTTGGTACCGTGTGGCACACTCTGCTTTTCATCTGCCCCTCTATGAGAAAAATAAGTAAAAGATGCTTTTAGTAGTGACGAATATTTATATTTATATTTTTAAATAATTTTGGTACCGTGTGGCACACTCTGCTTTTCATCTGCCCCTCTATGAGAAAAATAAGTAAGAGATGCTTTTAGTAGTGACGAATATTTATATTTATATTTTTCGCTACTCGAATCGAATCGTGGTGTAGGCGAGGGCAATAATTAATATTAGATACTGTAGAATTTAGCGGCTGCGTGGTTTGGCACTCAGTTCTAAGTTGGTTTGTTGTTTGGTTTAGTGATACGAAATGGTTATGGTCTAAAGACTATATTGATTATTATTGCTTGACTAAAGTCAAGTCAGGTCAGTGTTATAACACTGACCCTATAACAAAGATTTCCATTCTTTCTTCTGTTAATAAACCGCCACGGATTACAGAGCTAACCCTACTAAAACACAGATAGTCGCTTCATCCGAGATAAACCCTTTAACATAGACAGACAATTGTCCTATATATAGATGTAGGACAATTGTACACAGTGGGTCACCGCAAATGTGTGCAACCTAGTACGGCGCCTTGTCAAGAAATTCGAGAAATATATTAATGTACTAGCTGTTGCCTGCGATATCATCTGCCATACAGGATGTAAAGTAGTCCTTCTCCAGGTCATGGTCTACCCATACGCCAAATTTTATCCAAATCCGTTCAGCCGTTCTAAAACATTGCGTTAATATTTTATTGCGTTTATATATTGCGATAAACATGTATCTAATGAGAAGTCCTGCAATAAAAGAGCCAATGCACATTTGGATCTTCAAAGAAAAATACCCTAAATCCGTTCCATTATTTTTAACATACTTTCCTTAAACCTTCTTCATATTACTATACATCTTCAGCATTGTATAGATAACATTTCCTTTGTAATTTATTTAAGTTACGATATGCATTTCTTTAGCCATTTGTAATAATTCTAAGAAAGTTTGTTTTTATGTGTTTACAATAGTTTTAAATAGCGTAGCCAGTACTTTGTTAGACCACCCAAAGCGTGGGAAATAGTAGGGATAGAACTAACGCCACTGGGGCATATAAAAAGCCTTACTTGTAAAACCAAAGGCAGTCAGTCGGCCTCCAGCTCTACAAGAAGAATAAACTAGAAGACAACAGCAAGAAGTCTTTTATTACTCCAACCTAATACAGTCCACCACAGTCTGGTCCATCGAGCAGCGGATAATTCTGAAGAACGAAGAACCAGCGCCAACCAAGCGGCAGAAAAACGAAGAAATCTGCGGCAAGAGCAAGAATCTACGAGGCCGACTGCATCGACCGACCGAACGGACGACCGGTCTCGAAGAATCGACGTACCTACGACGCGCCGCCATACCGACCCGACGTACCCGATCGTCGCTGGGTCGAAGAGGGGCTGCATTGAAGAGAAGAGGGGCTACGTTGAAGAGGAGGGGCCGCGTTGAAGAGGGGCCACGTTGAAGAGGGG
This sequence comes from Cosmia trapezina, assembly GCA_905163495.3. Taxonomy (NCBI): domain Eukaryota; kingdom Metazoa; phylum Arthropoda; class Insecta; order Lepidoptera; family Noctuidae; genus Cosmia; species Cosmia trapezina. The sequence goes on from LR991050.1 coordinate 3,612,804, forward strand.
CCACGTTGAAGAGGGGCCACGTTGAAGAGGGGCCGCGATAGAAGAGGGCCGCGTGAAGAAAACGAGGGCCGGGTCAAGAAAGAAGAGGGACGCGTAAAGAAAACGAGGGCCGGGTCAAGAAAGAAGAGGGCCGAGTCGAAAAAACTTCAAGATGGTGGTCACCAGAAGCCAAGGGGAATTAGCGGAAATCGAGGAGCAGCAGCGTCACAGCCAAGAACAGGAGGCGCGCCGCAGAGAAGCTGAACGAATAGAGCAAGAACGATTGAGAAGAATCTCACTAATTGATCTTCACAGATTTTATATAGATTTCATGATAAAAAGGCATAGGTACAGATTTTAGCATTTTCCACTACAGATAAAAGGTTCAATGCATCTGGCAACACTGTTTTTCATACTCCTGACTTTTTTGTAGACTACTTGAGATTAGCATATCTAAGGAAATGAGAACTATTTTGTTTGTGCTATTCAGTCGCTTAGGAGCTGTAATCATTAAGTGAATAGTGTGTCTTGAATTGAAATGAAACACTTCAAAAACATCGTCCATGTTTCCTTTATGTTACATTTTTATGTCACGTTATTTAAAAATTGCATTAAGGTGTATTCACAAACACAGGCATGTACTTTTTGTAAGAACGGTTAATAAATATTTTTATCTTTACAATATGTTTGGTTACCGGTTACCGATACTAACAACATTTATTGTATAATACTTAATGCATTTATTTTAAGAAAACCTCTGGCAAAGTGGCAACTAATGAAAACTTAGTGAAAATTAACTAAATAGGTACCTACCTTTAAACTAAGGAGGATGCGCAGTGGTAGCCCGCGAATTTTTTTTTTTTTTGGGTTTTTTGGAATTTGCAGGTCCGTGTCAGGTTGTGTCTTGATCAAAATATGATACGCGGCAATAAAACATAATTATGTATTTCCATAATTTTAACCATAAAATTCATCAATACATCTCTCTAAGTTAGATTTCGTACAGATTCGTTAGATTTCGTTCGTTCGAGGAATCTGCACGGAATCAGTTAAGTTAATTAAGTAAAATTTAATTTTTATATAAAGATTTATATTCCCTACTTATGTTATCAATAATTGTTATGTTGTCATTATTTTGATATCATTTTGTAGACTGACTCAAATACTTTTGGTTAAACATAATTTCACATGCAAACTTCAAAGGTTGTTTTTGCGAAAAAGTAAAAAATGTAAAAAAAAAAGTTATTTTTGTGTAAAGTTTCGTGTTTTTGTATGTTTTTTGACTATTTTTTTATTTTATTTAGTTTTTCCATAGCCTCAACGTCTACCTTTACAATTAAGTCATTTGGACGTCTGTAGGTTTTTTAGATTCAAAGATATAAGCATTTTATTGCACATTCCCTAATGCAGCCGTTAAAAATGGCCGCCATTAGCGGGGTGTTGGGTTAGGATTTTTTATAAAATTAGATTTGTCGATAAAAAAATTGTAGGTATATAATATGCCCTTTTAGTATCGGTAACCGTTAACCAAACACATTGTAAGTATATAAAACAAATTCGGTTCAGTTTCACATTTATAACTTAAGAACCGCTGGACCGATTGGATTTGTCTTGTTGGTCGGGTCAGCTAGTTTATCAGAAATATCGGATTTATCGAAACCTGCTAAACTCAAAGTGTTTGGTTTACAGATAATATAATATGCCTTTATCGGTTGCAGAAAGGCAGAAAATGTATCTAGAGCGGCTAAAAAATAACGATCCCGAAAAATAGAATCGAATGCAGGAGAAAAATTTTGACCAGAGCAAAAAATTCTACAAAAAAAAAATATAGTAGAGCTATCAGACAAAGAGAAGGAGACCAGACGAAAGTACTGGAGGAATTAAAAAAAATACTGACAACAAGCAAGAAGTAGAAAGTGTGAACCTCGAAAAAATACCAAAGAAAATGAAAAACCATCAAATTGTTAATTAGGTACTAACATATAAGTAATATGATGGACCTTTGAGTAAAAGTGCTTTTTCTTGTCCCATTGAATTTATAAGTTTAGATTTCATGGTTTTCCTTTCGTTTAATTTAAATAGTTATGATTCTCTTTATTCTGTATTGTGCGGATATTATTAAATGTCTCCAAAGATGCAAGTTTCATATTTACGCCGATGATGTCCAACTTTATATATCATTTAGACCAGACGAGTACGATATAGCCATTAAGGATCTAAACGACGATCTTAAGAGAATCGCTGCCTGGTCAGAGGAGAACTGCCTGTCATTAAATCCTTCAAAAACCAAATATATGGTAGTTGGCACTAGACAACAGCTGGCTCGAATACCTATGATTCTTGACTTGGAACTTATGGGCGAACCAATTGAGCGAGTGTATGAAGCGCGGAATCTGGGTGTTATTATGGACAAAGACCTTCGTTTTGAGAAACACGTAGCAGACTCGGTTAGGAACTGTTTTTATCGCCTAAAGATTTTATACAATATGAGGCCTTATCTATCTGAAAGGCTACGGGAACAGCTAGTGGAAACCCTGGTTCTGTCTAGGTTGAACTATGCTGACACGGTTTACGGCCCGCGCCTATTAGCTCGTACAGACCGCCTCATCCAAAGGGTACAAAACGCCTGTGCTCGGTTTTGTTACAATATTCCTCGCAGAAGCCATGTAACACCATTTCTGAACAGGCACTTTACCCTAAAAATGAAGTCCAGACGCAAACTGCACTTGGCTTGCCTTCTGTTCGGTGTGATTAAATATCAGAAACCAAAAAAAGTCTGTTAGCTCAGTGACGCTTAGTGTTTGAAACAATTCTGTTTACTCTGAGCACATCACTAAATGGCTGGGGTGAAGTTATCGTAGGTATATAAAAAGATGACACGTTCGGTTTTTATACAATCTAATAACGTGCCGCATCTAGCATAGGTTCTTTAAATCTGTGGTCGAATACATTGGTGTGTTCCATTTTCAAACATCAAAACAGTGAGTAAAAGTGCTTTTTATTCACTGTTTTCAGTGAATAAAATAAGCTTTTTAGAGGGGAAATGGTATAAAGCTTATTTGTATCATTGTCGCTTATATCAAAACTTTATGGTAGTTGAAAACTGTTTCTAACGGAAGGCTATGGTGGCGACTAGTCGTTGGTTTGAGGGAACAATGGTGCGTTGGTGATGTTATTGATTGGTAGCAACAGGTGGCTGGGGCGTCCCCCCCGCTTACTGAACTTTCGGTGTTTTGGACGTCGGTATTTCAATCATTCGGTCTTATGAAATTCGGGATTATGATACGTACCCGCTTAACGTGCTTTCCGAGGCACGGAGGAGTCTCGGTATGTAAAGATGGTCACCCAACCCCGGCAAGCGTAGCTTAACCTGATGGATTGACCCGTGCGGCTGTTATTACTTAGCCACGACTCGGCCACGAGCTCATCACGAGCAATAAAAAGGACCATCATTTTTAATACCAATATCGGCGCAAATTTATAAACTTAAATTCAATATTTCGCTAATTGCAAAGTAAAAATACAATTACTTGTGAAGCATATTACTTAGCTGTTAGAACTTTTGTTGTAAGGTATAACTAATCCCTTTAAGTGTATAGGAAATGATTTGAAAAACTTAAATTTTTTATTGAATGAGTTAAAGGAAATTTTCAGATTTCCATTGTTCCACAGTACCTATCTGTTAGCATTTTCAGTAATATATACTTTAGATAGTACTAATTAAGAAACAGTGTAGTATTTTAATTTAAATTTTATATCATTGTTATAACACGAAATAATAGGAAATACCTACTTAATACCTATAGCATAACTCTAAACTGTTAGCATTTTTGTACATAGCAATGAATTCACTATAGTTATCCACTCAGCGAAAATAAAAAACTTTAGAATTATCGAAGGGTAAATGGAAAAAATATTATATCTCTACTGGACTAATAGGCTTCTACTCTGTTCACCTAATACACCCAATTTTTTTTCGAAAAGTCATCCGGTATAAACCTTCCTCTTGAATCACTCTATATCTAAAAAAAAACCTTATCAAAATTAGTTGCGTAGTTTTAGAGATCTAAGCATACATAGGACAGACAGAGGGAAGCGACTTTGGCTTGAAAAATTGAAGGTAAAAGCACAGAGCATGTTGTAATTTATAGTAAAGTGCTCATGCGGTTGACAAACTTGACAACGCCATGCTATCCCTTTTGCAAATGGCTGCCATCGCAAATATCCCATGATATTTTTGGATCAATCTGAAGTTTTATTATTTCACTGTAGAAGTATTGGAATGGTTTCGTAACAGGAGTCACGCTACAGCCGTGCTGTCGAAGTCAGCCGATGTCAGCTGATTCAGGAGAAACTTTAAACCAGCGCATCCCACGAATCAAAGGTTGAGACATTGCGTAGTCGCAGTCGACGGAAGACTCAAATATCCTGGAATTTGAAATAAGTCCACACGAGTATTCATTCTAATTTAAGGCATAGGTTGCAGATTGCAGATTTGGAAAGATGTATGTTTATATACCTATCATTGTTGATGATACTTTATTCACATTACAATCTAACTTAGTAGCCAATAACTAATAAGTAATATAAATATAACTTAAATTGCTAACTAACCATCTATAACATTATGAAATCGCCCAGTGACAACCTACAAAATTTCGAAACGTCTTCTGTATACGTGTCCTTCTTTAACATCATAGCGGCTCCATAAGTCAAAATGAAACAAATATATTGAGTCCTAAATAAATAAATAATCGCACGCCATTTGCTAGCTTGCTACGCTACGAGCCATCTTGTGATATCATCGCTAAACAGAGCGTGAGGGTGTCCTACCCTACGTTTTCGCATTTCTCGGATTCGCGTAGTTTATAGACAGCTGAGGCAATTCCCGTACTTTTAACAACGTTCGCAATCTCGTCTCAGTCTCAAACTGTCAAAAATAGTAAGTATATCGTTTACCTACATTTTTGACGTAGTTGATTGTCGCTGGCATGAGATTGCGACTTCAATTTGAACATTTTTAGGTACGAGAATTGGCCTTCAGGTTATTTAATTAATAAAGTGCCTGTCTAACAATGACATGGTATGTTCTGCCTATCTTTTTAGTATAGACAGATAATGAGAAAACTATGGTGTTATCTTTTTACGAGATAAGAAACTACCTAACGGTCGAGAGCCACGTCACAATTAATAGATCTATATCTATCTTCAAATCAGTTCCGTGTCTGACTGCCTGACTGACCGAACTAGGTATAATTGTTCCTTTTATTGTAAATCCTAGCCGAAAAGTAAGACTCTCACTAATGCTACAGACCAAATCGGTGGGTAGTTAGGTATTCCAACATATAACTTAGCACAGTCGCTTCGATATTTCTTGTTACATTTCACAACTCGCCAAGCATGCAATTTTCCATATAACTACAACAGAATTTTGGATGACCTGCCCGGCGAGCACGGCCTACTGTGACATGGCTTGAGTCACACATTTTATCATAGTTTGGGCGATAAAACTGTTCTGTCTTAAATGCTAGCACGGCGGCGTGAGATAATTTCTTGAATGTGACATAACTTCTTGACGTTTAGTTGGGACTCATTATGTCTTATTTGCTAATATGGGTGCACCAATTATATCACAAATGTCACATTTTGACGGTGACTAAGAAAATTTTTATCACGTTCGTTCGAAGGTGGTGATAAGATTTGAAAATTGAAAAAAATAATGTTTTCCTGCTAATTACTCTGCACCAAATGGCAATAAATTATTTTCTTGCATTGTGTGGTGGTGGTTTATTTGTGCGTGATAAGGATAACCAAAAAAAAATTGTAATAAATAAATAAATAATTTACTATTTTTTATATTTTTAAACGGTTTTTTTTTAATTTTTAAAAATACATATTTAGACATGTAAATAATGCGCCTTAAAACCAACAAAAAAAAAATAATAAATAAATAATTTAAGTAAATACAGAGGTACTTAAATACTACTATTTTTTTTGTTACCTACATGTTAAGAATAATCGGTTTATGGGTTTCATAAAGGGGGGCCAAATTTTCATTATTTTTGCGATAGGACACACCGTTTTCGAGTTATAAGCAAAAGAAAAGAAAAAGAAAGATTTTATTTGGCCGCATATTCAGATAGTCTTAAACATTTTAATTTTTTCAACATATGAAAGAGCGCTGTTTGCACATTCTTAAACATATTTTAATTTTTTTTAGGCCGCACAGTGTTCGACTTTTGATGAAAAATGTAAAAAAAATACCGTTCCCCCCTTATCTCCGAAGTTTGCAAAGAGAAAAATCTGAAATTATTCTATGTGATAGAAGTTTATGTAAAGATTACAGGAAAAATAAAACGATGTCTCTAAATAGCACATTTTTTCAGAAATTGCAACGGAACCCTCGGTGCGCGAGTCCGACTCTCTCTTGACTGGTTTTTTTGTCTGTCTGCGTGGCCCCGTTGTTCTAAAATACGCAACGGATTTTGATGCGGTTTTTAACATCATTTAGAGAATTTATACCGGGAAGTTTAAGTGTATAATACATTATTATACAACTAACATAAATTACAGAAATCTCGATGTTTAACTAAGTCGTAAAAACCGTTCTAAGCAGGGATGGGTCGCTAGTAGTAAATAAGAAATCAATCAATTGGTCGTCAGCGTGTGTTAAATAGTAAGGCATTAAAGATTGTTTTTAAACTGCTACTGCTGTCATTAATTGGAAAGAAAAATAAAGAAAATCTATTTATTAATTAACTAACCAGGTACTTACTACTTTTTAACTTGGTGTCATAGGCCCTGATCTTTCTTACTGTAAGTGACATTTTTACGAGAATACGATTTTTATTTCAAAATATAATCGTTTATCGGATAAATTCGCATTTTCGTAAAAATGTCGCTTACGATAGATCAGGGATCGAAATATTCTATGTTTTATCGATACTTACGTTTATTTCCCTTAATGATAACCAATTGAATTTACCTGAGCTAACAGAAGGCCAATATCTAAAAACATCTCATGCCAGCGACAATCAAATGTCAAAAATGTAAGTAAACGCTGTACAATTTTTGACAGATTGAGTCACATTTGACATGAGATTACGAACGTTGTTAAAAATACGGTAATTGCCCCTACATTTCGAACTGTTCGAGACAAATTAAATTCAAGAAATTGTGGGTGACCGTTTAAAGTTATCGGAGACCCAGAATTAACCTCTATGATTTCAGTAACTTGATTCACTGAAGATTAATTCTGCGGTTGTTAACATCGCTATTATCATTACCAACCAGGAATTCAAACATTTCAGTTTCAAAACCCCCATCTCCATTTAGAATCTCTACCAGCTAATCGCAGTAGTAACAATTACAATAATCGCTAAATCACGGCTATTACTAATGCCACATAATTTCCGCTGCACTCCAAATTAGCCGATCCAAATCACTGAACAAAAACGGTGTTACGAAGTAAAATAATTTAGAAGAAAAAAGTAATAATAGTTTTAACTTATAAACAGGAAATTGGACTCTCGCTCGTGGTCATAAAGTTGGTAATTGTAGCGTCCCAGTGACCAGTTTGGACCTCAGGGTCGGAGCGAGCTGACCTTTATTAAGCCTATATTTGAACGAGGCCTAACTTCTTTAGATTTTCTGAAAGAGACTGGTGTTGAATTTTTGGCCTAGTTCTGTTTGTAGGCTGATTTGGAGTTGAGATAAGATTGTTCTAGCTTTAATTGTTTTAGTAGTTAGTTCATTAGTGATTGTGGATGGTGAACAGCGATTTAAAAGAGGATTTCACGCAGAGGTTCTACTGTTTTTTAGGGTTCCGTACCAAAATGGTAAGAAGGAACCCTTATGGTGTGACTCAGTCTGTTTGTCTGTCTGTCACAGCTGGATATCTCAAGAACTACTAATGCTATCAACTTGAAATTTGGAACAATTTTAGATGACGTTTATTCAACTATTTTGCAAATAAGAAAGAAATAAAAATATCTATATTTTTTTTACTACTTTCCTGGAGGAGGGTAATAGGGTCATCAGGTTCAGAGAGTGCAAGTCGCGGACGGCGGACTATACTGATTCTAGAGGGGACATAATTAGCGGACGCGACAACCAGAGGGTTGCGGTGCTTCGCGGCAGAGTCAAAGAAACGCTTGGAAAGGCGTTTCAAGAATTGACGGATGGTCGGGATTCTAAGGTCTAAATGGAGGTTATCGTTCCGAACGAACCAAGGGGCTCCCGTTACCTTTCGGAGGCAACGGTTTTGAAGGGTCTGCATCCTATGGATGTGGTGGGACTTTGCGTGAGCAAAGACTGGGTTCGCAAAGGTCATGATTGGGCGAATGCACGCTGTATAAATACGCAACTTGCACTTAAGGGACAACTTGCTGCGTGCATTCATAACCGAATGGAGTCTACCAAGAGCAAAGTAGGCCCGCGAACGAGCCTTCTTTATGTGCTCTGAAAACGTAAGGTGCTCATCGAGCGTCACACCTAGATATTTGGCTCGCTTCTCCCAAGGGATCGGCTTGCCAAACATGGTGATCGGGCGGGGGGGTTTACAGTTTTTGCTTCGCTGTCTCGTAAAGAGAACAGCTTGGCTTTTATCGGGATTGACTTCGATTCTCCACTTCCGAAACCACTTGGCGAGTGCATCGACAGCGGTTTGGAGAGTGCGAGAGATCGAGTCGCGAACCATGCCCTTGTAGTAGATGGCCGTATCGTCTGCGAACAGAGCCAACTGTGCCCTCTCACTACGCGGGATGTCGCTAGTATTTCTAAAGTATCCTGCTATAGATAAGCCGTCGCCGCTAGATTTTGTAATTTTAGTTTTTTTTTTACCATTTTTCGTGTTACTAATTTTATTGTACTTAGTCGATAGTTAAGTTGTAAGTTTGTATGTAGGGGGTAATCTCCGAAACTAATGATCCAATTCTAAAAATTTTTTCACTGGTAGAAAGCTACATTATTCCTGAGTGCTATAGGCTATAAATTATATTTATATCATGCATATTAGCCGAGCTATCACAATTTTTGTCTAACAAGTCGGAAAGAAACGTCTTTAAACAGACTTTTTTGCATGCGCTGCCTAAACGGTTGTTTAAAATTGAAAACAATGTATGGCAGTCTGGTTCGTCTTAAATAATTCTACAAAAAAGTTCGCGACACCATATTTCTATCTTTTATATTTTACCTTTTATACATCTTTTATTGTTTTAAAAAAGTATTTTTTAGACATACTTACGTTTGGATGATTATTTAAACAACAACACATTAATCCTTATCAAAATAAGTTATTTTATGATCACAAGGACATCATGGAGATAAGATTTGGCCTTTACAGTATGGCAATTGGTCGTACAGTTTCGGAAATAATATAAAATTACTAAAACGCTAAATAACTTTAATTCATACCGTTCCTCTTGACCAAACATGTTTAGTGCGGACGTTTTATCAATTTGTACTATAGATGGCGTTGTGCAAATAAGTAATTTTTCTGAATTGCGAGATTTATTATTTCAATAATGTTGGTGGAATACAACGGAAGAGTTTGTTTTTTTGTTAGTTTGTTTGAACGCGCTATCTCTGGAACTACCCCAGTCGGATTTGAAAAAAATCTTTTTGCATTTTATAACCAAGTTCTTGAGGAGGGCTATAGGCTATTTAACATCACGCTAGGGCCCTTAGGAGCCGAGCGCGAAGTAATAGCGCGGGCAGGCGATGCAGAAGGATATAGGCTATTTAACATCACGCTAGGGCCCTTAGAAGCCGAGCGCGAAGTAATAGCGCGGTCTGGCGATGCGGAAGGATATAGGCTATTTAACATCACGCTAGGGCTCTTAGAAGCCGAGCGCGAAGTAATAGCGCGGGCAAGCGATGCGGAAGGATATAGGATATACGGCCGCTAGCAGCCGAGCGCGAAGTAATAGCGCGGGCAGGCGATGCGGAAGGATATAGGCTATTTAACATCACGCTAGGGCCCCTAGAAGCCGAGCGCAGAGTAATAGCGGGGGCAGGCGATGCGGAAGGATATAGGCAATTTAACATAACGCTAGGGCCCTTAGGAGTCGAGCAAAAATAAAAAATGTCAGAAACGAAGTAATAGCGCGGGCAGTCGTTGCGATGCGATGCGTGGGGGTTAGTGGGTGGGGGGGGGGGACAAGAAATTTTACGCGGACGAAGTCGCGGGCAGAAGCTAGTTTAATAATAACTCAGTGGTACATGTTCCATCTACTCATACGAGTAATAGTTGTGCAAGTAGATTACCTATTCTTCCAATGCCTACTTTCTCAGGGGAAACCACGGATTGGCCCCCATTTCACGATTTGTTTAGTTCATTAGTACATGGCAAAAATACCTACACGGAGACAGAGAAGTTTCGTTACCTGTTACTGTCATTAAAAGATGAACCCTATAATCTTATTAAATCGATACCAATTACAGACGAAAACTATAGTGTTGCGTGGGATATTTTAGTTTCTCGGTATGATAATAAACGGGCTATCGCCACGAAACATCTCGAAAAAATATTATACATTGAACCTAGTACCGAGAAAATGACTCAAAGTCTAAGAAACTTACTCAATGTTTATCAAGAAAACATCAAGGCATTGCAGGCCATGCAATTTCCGATAGATCAGTGGAGTTTCATAATAGTGACGATTTTACTACGTAAGATTCCGTCTAGTGTTCGAAAACGTTTCGAATTATCACTATCGAGGCCATCGGATATACCTGACATAAGTACATTGATAACTTTCTTAGAACGCGAGTTAGTTGCAAGCGAATTCTCTTCTCACCCACAAAATAAAAATAATCTTGAAAAGGTAGGTTCTCCCCGCACATCGCGCGGTAACGAAGGCTCGCGACGCGCGCTCGCAGCCAATGTCGCTTCATCGAGTTCGAATACAACAGACTTACAATCTACCAAACAAAATAATTTAAAAAATAATTGTTTATGTTGTGATGCTCAACATACGTTGACAAAATGTTCGAAATTCCTTAATTTATCTCCCCGTGATAGGTATTCTTTTATTCAAAACAAGAACGTTTGTTTCAATGGGGAGGAAAACTAACTTTTTATCACGCTAGGTGACGACTGCGGAATATTGGTTAAAGTTCGCTCATACCGGTACTAACTGGCGGCGTGTTTGTAACTGAAATCTATTTTAATGTGTAAATATACAATACGCGTGTGTTTAATATACCTATACACCTTAACAATACTTAACGATTTGTCATTGTATCGCTTACAAGTTTGGTTAGATTATAATGATGTAAAAAACATTGTTCTAAATATGTGTACTTTTCATTTTTACTGTAATGTTAGGACTATGTATAGTACAGGGTGGGCCAAGAATTCGTTAACATTTAAATGTAACTTACCGCGCAAACTATTGCCGCGCGGGGCGCGGGCGCGGTCGGGGGCACTAGCTCGCTTCTTGGAAATTTAGTCGCAATCACGGCAGGTGAACTTAGAACAAAATATCCTGGCAGTAATAGACTTATTTTGTCTATGGTTGCTTTCTTCAAAGTGACAACTGCCCCTCGTCCCTTTCCTCTTTGTCGCCTGTGCAATCGACGCCATATGTTTGTTGCTAAGTCTATCTATAATAGTCTGTGGTTGTAAACGCCATAACGTCATCCATTACTACTAATACTACAATAACAAAATACAGATTTTTCTGATAATTTCTTTGCTCTTTCCTCTCAAATTGCCTCCAGTAATAGTGTAATGTATTAACAACTTGCAGTATATCGCACAAGTGCTATGTTGTGAATTGTGGTAGTTGACGAATTAACGTCAATATTTACTTTTCCCAAGACTGAGATTCAAGCTTTTCAAAAGTGAATTCATGCAAGCATTATCAGTGTCTTGAACATTTTGTGAAGAAGTTTATCGCTTAGAGACATGTGAGACTTGGTCTGTGTGTTGGCGTCTATCCCACGTTGTTTTAAAACGACAAACTCAGCAGTAGCATAAAACAAACTACGCACCCGGACCAAAACACAGGTAAGAACCTAAATATCACGATAATATTTTTATCATTCACTCAATCAATCTGCCTAGCCTATGTTGGGGCTTCCAGTCTAACCGGATGCAGCTGAATATTAGTATTTTTGTCATTGACTGAAGTGCACTATTCAACAATCATGTAATGCCTAAGTATATAATTACTAACACAAGCACACACCACACACACCTTATAGCTACTAACATTGTGGATTTTTGTTGCCCGAATAAAGAAATTTTGATTTGATGTGTAACCGCACCTTAGCTACTATAAAAATAAATAAATCAACATAAATTTAATTATTTATAAGAAAAGCCAGCCCTATCTCATTAAAAGTCCAACAATTGAATTAAAACAAACTAATTTTCATTTCCAGGAATTAATTCTCTAGCTGCTTGTTTTGAAAACTCAAACCTTGTGATACCACCACTTCGGGCTGTGGAAATGAAGCCTCAGAAAAACAAATCACGAACGGTAAAAGATTTGATTATTTTAATTCTCATTGACCAGTAGTGTTGCAGCAAATATGGATATTTTTTCCACAAACATCAGTAGTGTAAAGAAATATCTGTATAACAGATATTTCTTTACACTACTGATGTTTGTTGCCTCAACCATGGCAAAAAAACTCAAAAAGAGACTATTTTGTATTTGTCTAATCTTTCATACGATAAGCGTATTAAAACGGAAAACAAAATAAATGGAGGATTGAGGGCCCGAATTTTGTCAAGGTCATAACTTTCAAACAACAAGAAATGGTAACCTGCTCTTGCTTTCACAAATTTTCACAATTTATTTAGTATCTTATAGGATTACAAACAGTACCTATAAGTTAATGGTTTCATTTTATTTGCGTGATAAACTTTTACGTGTGTGAGGATTGAGGGCCCATTTTGAACGAAGATATACCAAGTAGGACAGTGTTTTGCGATAATATCTTGTTTTCACAAATTTTGTTTGGTATAAGCACAGACTTACTAAGTCTGTGGGTATAAGCTTAGATTTTGGCATAAAGACTTTATCTGTAGTGTCCATAGTTGATCAGGTACAGGTGGGACCTCAATCCTCTATGTGAGAACTGAGGGCCCCACTTTACAGTCCATATCTCGCAAAGTTGACTTTCACAAAATCTGATTCCAACTTTCACAATTCTTTGGGAATGTTCACTAAATCCTAAGCATATTTTCAAAGAGTTTCAATAAAGTGGCCCTCACACCACACGCATATAAAAAGCTTGGGTTTGAGCTATTCGCTCAACCTTGTAATATAAATAAACCAAAACTCATTATAATAAACAAAATGACAAACCTTTGTTTAAAAAATTAATGTAAATTATTAAAAAATGAAAATTATTGTAAATGTGAGCACTATGTGGATCTTTTTTTTTGTTTTATTGATGGTCTGATATTTCTGAGTACTTTATGCGACCTACCCAAATGTCCTTTCTTTGGTATTGTTCGTCGAGTTATTGAGCTCCTGAAATCCTGAGTTGAGCTATGCGATTGTTGACAAATGCTTGCACTGACTGGACAGGTCCACTCAAATTTTTATGGTTCTTTCCTCAAAAGACCATTTCAGACTGGATCTACATGGTCCTCACATGATCTGACCAAGATTATGTCTGGACTTTAAAAGAGACTTTGACCCCTGAGTTTGTTTCGCCATTTCTTCTCAGGGTAGTCAGATAGGAAATGTCGACTTCATCTAGCTTATAGAGGTATGAGGAACAGGGTGTAAAGTTCACTCATCCTCTATTGAAAAGGGAGGATCCTCCGACCAGACGGGTGTTGTGTCTGGTGGGCCACTGCCCGACGGTTGATGTCGGGTCGTTGTATATATGCTAATCGCGTGGTAAACTCTAATTGCGCGATGCAGGTTTGCGTGACGTCATGTCTCTGATGCTTAGTTCATATGTGGCGATGTAGATGCCGCCACATCACTCCCCTCCGGAGATCGGAGGTCGATAGTGGGCTGAGTCGTGTATCTTGCGATGCTTGCCAGTGCCAGTTGTGGTTCCAGTGAGTCGGAACCGGGTGCCGCATAGTTCACGGTGAGTCGGAACTGTCTGCGGTGATACCCCAGTGAGTCGGGGTGGCGCTGCGTTATGCTCCAGTGAGTCGGAGTGTACAGCGCTGGGTTGAGGCTGAAGGTGATGACCAGGAATGCGCGTCCGCTGCATGCTGGTGGTCAGGATACCTGTTGAAGCCGTGGATGCTGGCTGGCTGTGTGACTCGCCGCTCGAAAGCTTGAGGAAGTGATGCTGATGATGTCACGCTGATGTAGTTGCACGAAGGCTGCGCTGACGATCACGTCGGGGTCACCAGTTTATAGAGGTATGAGGAACAGGGTGTAAAGTTCACTCATCCTCTATTGAAAAGGGAGGATCCTCCGACCAGACGGGTGTTGTGTCTGGTGGGCCATTGTCGCTAACTCGAGCAAATGTACGAACAACCTTACCACGGTTGTCCTTCAATATAAGATAGTGAGTGTTTTCTAACACCATGAAAGTAGCCGCCATGTTACGTCATTACGGCTGTATAAATTAAAAAGTGTCAACTGTCAGCGTTTAAAAAGTGCTTGTTTACTCAGCGAACTGACGTCATGCTCACAGAGCAATATGGCGTCCACTGCGTCCAGCGTTTTCGCGCGAAAAGATAGTTGGCAAATGTGGTCCAAACCTCGCCAAGGATGAATCATATACCAAATGAAAGGGTACAATGTACTGTTCAAACATGCAGAAGGGCATCAAAATCTGTCCGAGAGATTTCGAGAAATGATAAGCTGATTTTTGTCTTAGAAGTTATTACTGATTTTTATTATTTTGTTTCACTGTCATCGTCTTTGACATATGTCGGGACCCTGGGGTCCCGGACCTTAGGAAGGCGTACGAGGGGCCGAAGTCAACTGTACTGTGTGCTGCGTACTGTGCGCTCGGCCCCTGGCCGGAGGCTTTAAGTTCGCTTAAAGCATACAGAGGATAATCCAGTTAAGTAGGAACGGTATTTTTTTTTACATTTTTCATCAAAAGTCGAAACCTATGCGGCTTAAAAAAATTAAAAAATGTTTGAGAATGTGCAAACAACGCTCTTTCATATGATACCCCACATGCCCTAGTAGCCCCACTTTGAATTTTTAAGACCCCCTTTCAGTCCCTGTTGCAAAAAAAAATATAAATATTTTTATTTCTTTCTTATTTGCAAAATAGTTGGGTTAACCTCATCTAAAACTTTTCCAAATTTCAAGTTGATGACATTAGTAGTTCTTGAGATATCCAGCTGTGACAGACAGACAGACAGACAGACAGACAGACAGACTGAGTCACACCATAAGGGTTCCTTTTTTACCATTTTGGTACGGAACCCTAAAAACCAAGACATAGCGCTGTCAACAGATTTAGGAGTGATGTGAGGGCTCACGTTTCGGGTTTCGTAAACATATGTGCACGTAATGAGGTGTAGTTTAGTTAAAGTTGTTCATAATGATGAGTACAATGACCCCTGAGGTTGTGCGTTATTTAAGTTACAACTTGTATAGCAAAATCATATTTTGATTCACCGCTCGCTTCGCTAGCTTGGCTCGCACGCGGTTGGTCACAGTTCTAACCTTTTTTTTTTTTTTGTTCCGGTGTGGAAAATCCTCATGGATGTCCCCCGCCCTGGGGTGAGCAGAGGGGTCTGTCAGACTCTTACTGACTAAAAACCAGCCCGGTGTTCCCTTCCCACACTTGGACCGGGGATCATGGGAACTTGTGCGCCTTCCACGATCCCCGGGGCACAGTTCTAACCTAACCTAACCCGTTTGTTCGGGGTACTCTACCTTAGTTATGCCACAGATTAATACAGATGGGACACTCCGCAAAATCATTTAAATAAAAAAATAATAAAAAAAAGCGACTCTTGCTACGACACAATAAAGTGCAATTCAGGTCGCACAACGCTTATTACATACAGTTATATTCAACTACAAGTTGCTTCTCTTTCTATCGCGTAACTCGTATACCTTCTGACCTACTGAATTGGCCCTGCGGACGGGGTCTGCCGCGTACTTCTAGCTTCATAACTATAATCTGCGGAGCGTCCCATCTGCATTAATCTGTGGTGATGCGATCAACTGTGAGAACAGGCCAGTAAGTTAAAAGAGGCTCAATTATAAAAGAGTGTGCAACCTTAGAAGATCAATAAGTTTTTAGAGGATCAGTTAAATATTTCCCGTTTATTTTTATGTTTTCGTATCAATTTAGTTGTATTATGTTTTCACACACTATCTAACTAGTATATATCCTAAAGAGAATCACATTTTTTTTTATTTTGATTACTGTAGTAGATCATTTATTTTTAGGCATTATAAAACTTGCGTTTAGTTGCGTTTAGGTCCTGTAGTCCCCTTAAATGAAAAGATGCTTTTTTGAATTGCCTTCCCTCTACAAGAATGCAAAGTCTGCATCTCCTAATAAAGGAAGCTCTTATCCGACGGACAAAACGGCTTTGGTTTATTTCTGATGCAGCAGATTGGATGCGCTGTCGTAATTCTTCTTCCGACGTTATTGGATTCTTGTAGACCCTGTCTTTTAAACATCCCCAGTAAAAAAAATCTGGAAACGATAAATGAATTGAAGAAATCTAAGGAGTTTTCAAAGAAGAGAGAGGAGTCATCAAAGAAGAGATATTCTATCGTGTCTGCAAGTGATATTTGTAAGTGTTCGAACTAATCATTTACTCAATTAAAACTATTGGTTTCCGCTTGTGGAGTAGAGGCTTTGCCCGTCTTGTTCTAAACCTCTCTCCTTGGAAAACACTAATACTTACCTGTTTTTTAAAAACCGGACAAGTGCGAGTCGGACTCGCGCACGAAGGGTTCCGTACCATCTATAAAAACGGCAATAAAATCACGTTTGTTGTATGGGAAATTAATATTTGTTTTTATTTTATTTTTAAAGTTATTCAGTATAAATAACTAAATATTCTGTGAATATTTCATGCGTCTACCTGTTGCCGTTATCAATATCGAGCAAAAAAATCATGATTGTTGAAAGGGAGCCATACAAAAACGTTAAGAAAATTTGAATTTCGCGGACTACCCTGGCGCTTTCGCTTTAAAGCTCACTGTTGGACTTCAATGCTCTGCTCAGCGCAGAAAATTGAAAATCTAACGGCAGTCTAGCCTTGAAGCGTCTGATATCGCCTTTACAAAAAAAAACGCCTAAAATTCAAACTCCATCTCTTCCTAAACCCACCACACTTTTCAACTCCTCTAAACCTCAACCTCCATTGTTCCAGGGTCATCATCAGACGAAGACGAAGGCGTCCAACCTCATGAGAAGGCCATCGCAGCTCTTTGGTTTTTTTATTTATAAATAGGTAGAGGTAACCTATTGCATGACTGTAGATAGAGTAGTGTATGAAACTGCACATAACTAGGTATTAAAACACTTGTGTTTTAATACCCCTCATTAAGTAACAGTATCATAAACTACTATTAATTTACTCTCTATTTCCCCCACTTTTAATTTTTAAGACCCCCTTTCAGTGCCTGTTACAAAAAATATATAAATATTTTTACTTCTTGCTTATTTGCAAAATAGTTGGGTAAACGTCATCTAAAACTGTTTTAAATTTCAAGTTGATAGCATTAGTAGTTCTTGAGATATCCAGCTGTGATAGACAGACAGACAGACAGACAGACTGAGTCACACCATAAGGGTTCCTTTTTTACCATTTTGGTACGGAACCCTAAAAACTGTAACCCGACTACGGAAAAATAAAATTGATCTAAAAAGTTCAAAATATTTATTTACTTAAACAATACAGACATAGGTATATACATATTTGTAATGTGCTCGTCAAGACCTTTCTTTTAATACCAAACATGTCATGATTATCTCAATTTAATTTTTTTCGAAGCAGAAATTTACGTGTTAAATCCACCATATTAAATTTAGGGAGAATTTATATTGCCTATGTCAACCGGACCATTATTTCGAATCTACTGATACCTCATTCATCAAAATCGGTTCAGTAATTTAGGCGCTACGGTGGAAGACACGTAAATAAATACTTATATACATACATACACAAGTAGACTGCTAAAATCATAACCCACCCTTCCTTTTGGTTTTGCCATAGTCCCGACTATCGACGTCGTCGGGTAAAAATACATACTTATATACATAATAGTAATAGTTCTTTATTTCTCCTCACAATGACAAGCTTATTCCAGGTTTCACATATTATTTGTTGTTATTAGCATTGTGAGGAGCTGGTATCTGAAGTAGGCATAAAAAACCTGTATTACAAATCACCAGGTCCCCACCCCACGGAAGAGCAAGTTTTATTTACCAAAAGAATATGTTATTACAGTCTAACGTTATGTATGGAGGAGATTATGACTAAAAACTTAAATTATTATAATAATGGGGGTAGAAGTTAAAAAGAAACTATAAACAAAAAGTTAATCAAGGCGCCTGAGTCTGTGTGTATGTGTGTGTCTATGAGAGTGTTTAATGTTAGTGTGTAGTGTTTAGTATCAGGTGTAGTGTGACGATGTATAGGTACGTGAGGGGTGTTTGGAGCAAGTTATAAACTTATATCGTACTAATTTAATTTGAATGAAGTAGACTTTCTGTAAAATTATAATTCAAATTTTTCAACCAGCCTGAAACCAAAGTCTTACATTTGGTTTTTGGCAAGGGATATTTCGTTAAGTATATAATTACATACATAGACTGCTAAAATCATAACCCTTCCTTTTGGCTCTGCCGTAGTCGGGTAAAAATTGAGTTCTGTAGACAAATGGCAAAAACGGAACCCTTATAATGTCATGTCCGTCTGACCTTCTATCCAGATGTCACACAGCCAGTTAACTCGGTGACTATTTGCACTATATCGACATTTATAGATCACATTTCTACCCTTGGGAAGGAATCTTTCAGGCGCTTGGGATTAAATAAAATAAAATAAAAATAAAAAATCAAATAAATGCGAAAGTGAGTTGTTTATGCTTTCCCGCTAAAACGGCTGAACGGATTTGGATGAAATTTGGCACATGCGTAGACCATCACGACCTATATTAGAACATAGGCTGCTTTTCGACGACACGGTTGGCGCAGTGGTTGAGCGATTGACTGCTGCGCAGCATGTCGCGGGTTCGATTCCCACACGGAACAAATATTTGTATGACCTACAAGTATTTGTTCCGGGTCTGGGTGTTTTTCTATCTATAATATGTATGTATTTACAAAAAAAAAAAATGTATATAAGTAGTTTATCAGCCATCTCGTTACCATATAACAAGCATTAGGTTGCTTAGCTTGGGACTAGATGGCGTTGTGTGAAATGTCCAAGGATATTATTTATTATTTATTTATTTATTTTCATACCGTTGGATAATTTCCTACCTCCACTCGAGCGAAGCCGCAAGCAAAAGCTAGTCATCAATCACGCCTAAGCAGCTTAAAGAATTTGGATGAATGGCACACGAGGATCTGGATTAGAATAGTAATATATCTTATTATCCCAGTAAGATAATTTAGACGAACAGTAGTACCCAACTTATATGGCTTACCAACGTACCTGCGCAGAAGATGAATTTTCAAAGCGCGGGAAATGCTATTGACCAATCGGCACGCTCCACGTTCCACGCACCGCGCTTCTTTTTCCTGTACCGCTATTGGTCGGCAGGTGCCGCCATGTTAGCGCGCGCCGCGTATGGCATGTTAGTCAGCCACCATACTTGCGAGTGAGACGGAACTAACAGCTGCAGTGTATTATGAACCTTATAGTAGTGATCTAAGGTTGATTGTAAGGTTTAAGTATTCTCGTTATTCTTCGGGGCCATACTTTCTTTTCTGTGCGAACGAAGATTAACGACGCGCCTTATCAGTTGGGTACCACTGTAAGTACTTAACTTTTACTACTACTACTACTACTTTTTTTTTGTTTACCTACGTTTTGCTTGCAGGGGCATGACACCACAGCTTCTGGATTGGCGTTTTGCTTTATGCTTCTTGCTCATCATAAGGACGTACAGGTTAGTCAAAATATAAAATGACTGTAGGTACATTTTTTCTGACTAAACAGTTCCAAATAGCGGCGACATCGCATAAGAGGACCAAGTCCCGGTCCCTGTGGACGTCCATATTAACCAATCGTTCGCACTGCGATGAGCGCTGCCCCTATTCACATAGCTATGACTACGTACTAACGTGAAAAACAATCGAGACCATTTGGAGACGAATAGATTATCTACAAGCCACCAAAAATAAATAAGAACTACATAAAATAAAGTAGGTATAAGTAGGTATATTAGTATGAAGTATGATATGATGAAGTATGAAGTGTGATTGTGATGAAAAATATAAAACGAACATCTATATTTTCGTTAGATAAATGAAAGTGAAAGATGACTTTATCAGGAAACCCCATATATTTAAGACTTGAAATAACCGGTTTGTTATTTTGTAGCCCGTTAGGAAAAATATGAGATAAACGTGATGTCTGTTGGATCAGAAAAAAATTGGGGACGGGGTCTATATTAGGTTGCCTATAATTTTTTGCCCTCAAAAGTGACTTCCATATTATGTAGAATTCATTTCATTCAAAACACCCTTAATCATGCATGCATTTCACTTTCAAAAGACAAAAACCCATGTGGTGCTACGATACTTATTCGTAGATGTGGTGTGTATTTTTTCTCTTCGTAGGTTCATTTTCGCCCGCACCACGGGTCGGGATCAGCCCCCGTGATGTCATAAACCACGCATCCACGCGCAGCGTGTTCGTGAATGGCGTATATTTAAAACTAAATGTAGCCGAGTTTTTTTTTTGTTTTGTTGACAAAGTATGTATGTGAGGTAAGTTAAATCTGTCTAGCCTTTTCACAACTAAGTTGGGGTTGGCTTCCAATCTAACCGAGTGCAGCTGAATCCCATTTTAAAACTTTTTTTTGTCTTATGTACTTAAAGTAACAGAGGACCAAGGGGCAGAATTTTTTTTTTATATAGCTTTTAGCATAATCAGCTTACAACGTTCCCACTGCTGGGAAACCGGCCTTCTCTCTGTGAAAGGGAGTGGACATACATAATCCATCTCGTGCAATGAGGAGTGTGACATTCACACACCTAGATTACCTATATTCACCTACATTTTTGTCTTCAAATTGGTTCTAAGACATTAGAACCTTCGATTTCCTCACGATGTTTTCCTTCACCCTTTTGAGAGCACTGGTAATTAAAGAAATTACTGGTAATTTAGACAAAGTAAAGTGTCTGCCTGGGTTCGACCCCATGACCTACGACACATAATTCGGGGCCGCTACCAGTACCACTGGGCTAAAGTTCTGTTTCAAGTTCATGTTCATAAATTGTTTGAAACGTTTTTAAAATTTTATATTTTTCTGCACCGACACTCAATTTCGATAAAAACCTAAATTGCTTAGTATGAAATTAGTAAATGTCAAAATTCTTTGGAAGAATACATCCAATCATTTATTAAATTAAGGTACGCACAGTGCCATCTATTACATTACGCACGAACTAAAAGATACAAGGGTGTCGTGGAAACTTGAGACCCGATTAAATAAGCTCACTCAGCCACAATAAGGGCTAAGAACGTAAAAGTAATTCGTCAAATAATTTATGGATTTTGCACGAGAATTTATTTAACGGTTTCAAATGTTCCAGGACAAAATAGAAAGGAGTTGAATATGATAGGATAATTATTAGGATACATAATTATATTTTTACAACACGTAAATGCAGACCTAATCTTCGTATATTAAAAAAAACTAAAATTTTATTGCAAAAACAACAAAACAAAATAAGTATTGACCTTTCTGATTCGCACAAAAAACGGCAAAAAATCGATCTATCACTCAAATAAGTAATTTAAAAAATAATACAAGGACGGTAGCAATACAGGGTACACCCCTAATACCGGCAAATTAAAAGGCGCTGTAGTCTCCAGGGACACCCATTTTGAAGCGGTAAAGATTTGCGGAGGGTGCGGGCCATTCTCTATGGTCGGACGTACAATCGATCATTAATTACGTTTAGTCACATTTACGCGCCACATGTTACTGTAAGCTTTCGTGTAACGTCCTTGTAGAGACCCCTACTGATCAGATACAAAACATCCCGTGCTGTTCCCGGTCGATCCTTTATTGCAAACTCGCTGTCGTTACCCACTAATCGACAACTGTGTTACCAAAATAACTCCCGTACATAATTACACTGTGAGCGGTAGTAACTTATTTACAAATTTGATAATAACGTGTGTTTTGTTAAAACCAGATAGATTATACCTACTGTAAGTACGGCATAGAAGGCTTTAATTTGAAGACACTGCTAGAACAAGAAACTCGTAAGAGACATTACAGCGACCAAGATGCTCTCCTTCAGGATATTTTGAAAGCGTCCTGTGAAATGAGGGACACATTGTAGTGGCCTTAAAGTAACGTATAAAAGTGAAAATGATCTTAAACAATTTATCTTATTGGAACTGTGCATTCGTTTAGCAATTCAACTTCTTGTTTAAATTCTAACTAAACAATTTTCACGACTTGGAAATTATTTGTATTATATTACATGTTTTTATTTTATACTTAAATAATTAAAACGCTTTAATTTAAACAGATAACGGTGTAGGTTGATTTATAGCCGATAATGGCGTTAAAATGTAAATCCAAGATGGCGGCTGCCAACATTTTATTTTTTTTTATCATGGGTGATGTTTTCATGGTTTTCGAGGGTTGTAAAACCGATAGTGGCGTTAAAATGTAAATCCAAGAATGCGGCTGCTAAATTTTCTAACTTTTCGTCTTGGGTGTCGTTTTCATAGTTTTTGAGAGTTTTAAAGCCGATAGTGGCGTTAAAATGTAAATCCAAGATGGCGGCTGTGAACATTTTCTAACTTTTCGTCATGGGTGTCGTTTTATTGGTTTTCGAGGGTGTTAAAGCCGACAGTGACATCTTATGCGAATGACAACGAGTTGAGAGTTGAAGTTCAGAATACGATTTATAATATTCACCACAACACTTTATTAAAGGTTACTAGAAATGAATTCGTTAAAAGAATAAATTTGTGTATCCAAGAGAATGGAGCCCATTTCGAGCAACTAATTAGTTAGTTTACCATTTTTTGTAAAAAATTAAATTAATTTAAGATTTCCTGGTTTTCCTTTCATTTAATTTATCATGTTTGTTAGAGAGATTTAATCCTTATAATTGACCCTAATGATCGATGCAATAAAAGTACAGGGTATAATTGTTTCAGATTTTAGCCGGTTCGATTCCCGGTTGTGGGAGAAGAGAAATTTCGAAAATCTTTGAATGCAGTTTGCTTTCTATTCAAAAATAAAGGAATGTTTTGAGTAAAATTTTCTATCTGCATTATTAAGAGTACTTCCTTCCAGGTGTCATTACAAAATTCCACCCTGTATATTATAATACACATAGTTGTATGGGTAATTATCTTGGAGTAGTGAATGTTGATATTTAATTTTATTTAAACCTAACCTAACCTAACCTAACCTAACCTAACCTAACCTAACCTAACCTAACCTAACCTAACCTAACCTAACCTAACCTAACCTAACCTAACCTAACCTAACCTAACCTAACCTAACCTAACCTAACCTAACCTAACCTAACCCAGTAACCGATTTCTAGTCGCCACAACAACATCACCTCCACGTCAAAAATTCGCGAAAAATAGACGTGTGAAGATATTAACGCGGAAAAGTCACCAGTGGAATAGTGCAGTGTCGATTCACCGGGATTAGTGTGGGCAAGTGTCTACCTCAACGGGTTGCGGAGCAGGACCCCCGGGACTTTGGGAACTAATAACTCGTACAAGGTTAGTGGAGTCGTTCTACCAACAATAATCCTAAGAGTCGCGGCAGAGGCCTATCAAACGGAAGTGAAATCAGGAAAATCGGATCAGGGAATAGGGAGATATTCAGGTGCGAAAATCGCCAAAACACGTGGTTTTTAGTGGAAAAACCAACCTCACTTTTGCTCCACGTGTTTCTACAACACGAGGCGTGACGTACAGCCAGCCCTCCCAGCCCCGACTGAAGACTCCGAAGCCGGCCGAGGAATCTGCCGAGAAATCTGCCTGCAGACCAGCCGCCAGCATCACGACTCCACGCCTCAACGCAAGGTAAACCCCGAGGGAACTCCTTAACCCCTAGTCCCACCCCCCCCGAGTTTGGAGTCATCCGACTCGGGACTTCAGGACCTTACCAGAACCACCAAGGGTCAAATTTTTCCCCCACCCCACCATCCCTCCTACCCCCACTACCTCTCGAGTGCCCCCTTCCCTAAAAACCCTCATATCTCGGAAACGGCTGGGAATATCAAAATTTTGACAAAATTTCCCCCCCCCCCCTAGTACCCCCCCTCCCGGCTCGAACTCTCATTCAGATAAGACCCCTAGACCCCCTTTTTGACCTCCTCCATTTTGGGCCCCCCAACCCTTCATATCTCGGAAACGGCTGGGAATATCAAAATTTTGACAAAATTTTCCCCCCCCCCTTGTACCCCCCCTCCCGGCTCGGACTCAGATCCCGATAAGACCCCTAGACCCCCTTTTGGACCCCCTCCATTTTGGACCCCCAGGTAGAATTAATAGACTGGTTACCAAGGCACTCATTCCCCACACCCCTCCCCACCCTTGACATCCCCACCCTCAGTCTCTCCCACCACTACCACATTCCCCCCCTACCCCCCTCAGGGTTACCTCACCCCCCCAAGGCCTAACTTCGCGCCCGTTGGAGCTAGAAAGTCGAGTTTGGGCTCATTTTAAAGGGCACAAAACGCCCTACACTTTGGCCCCAACGAAAATCCAAAATTCGACTCCCGCTCGCACTGCGACCCGACGGCGCCGCGTTCTTCTACTAACGACCACCACCATCGCGCGTACAGGGCTCACAACATCGAGCCCAGACAGAATCGGACTCCTCATCGGACAGCAGACGCAGACCACCAGCGGAGCATCCGTGAGTTCATCCGTAGTTACTTTTAAAAATAACAGGCATAGTCAATAATTATATCACATTTAGTCATAGCATATTAGCATAGAACCACTCTTTTCCATCCCCAAACACTAACAAAAAAAAAAAAAAAAAAAAAAAAAAAAAAAAAAAAAAAAAACCCAATATGTCCTCCAAATCCTCCCACACCAGCAAACAATCCAGCACCACCCACAAAACGACCACGGAGGCCGCAAAAGCTCCTAGAACCCTCAGAGAGAAGGTGCTAAAGAACTCGGCCAAGTCGGTGGTCTCGGAGCAGTCGGCACACTCATCGCAGAGGCCACGGGTGACGAAGGCAGCGTCGGAGCCAGACGTGATGAGCATGACGCCGCCAGTGCCATCGGCGATGATCACACGGACTCCAGGGTCAGACAATGCTGGGACACTGGCAGTTATCGACTGGGAGCAATGTGGTATCTCCCCCCCCCGCCAGATCATCTCGGACGAAGAAAGCTCGGTGGCTTCCACAGTGAGCCAAGCCGACCGTCCTCAGAGTGGACGGCCGAGCCTTCTGTATAGAACGCCGAGACGAGGCACAGGGGTGGAGATGGACCTGGCCACCAGGGAGGCAAATGACTTGTTACAGAAAGGGAAAGACGCCCTGGAAGCAGCTGGCAATATGAAGAGGGAGTGCAAGGCCACAGCCCATGAGTGCCTGCAGGGCCTGTACGAGGTGGCCCTATCACTGGCGGACTCGAGGGCGCGCCACAAATTCAACCTCGAGAAGGAGCGCTCTCGGCACGCACAAGAGCTTGTGCGTGCCGAGAGAGCTCACACTCGGGAGCTCATGGCGTTCAAGGTGGAGCTCTCCCTCATGCGGTCGGACGTCTCAGACACGAAAAAGGAGGCGAAAGGAATTCGGGAGTGGCTCGGTCATGAGACCCTCGAAGCCCTCACGGGCATCAAGGAAGTCAAGGGCGAGATCGTAGCCGCGAGTTCAAGGAACCTTGTGGAGCACGAGAGGACGAGGCAGGAAGCCGTGAAAGCCCCGGGAGCTCCCAGTGGGGAATCCATGGGGGCCGGCCTCTCACGCCTCGAACAAACGGTGACCAACATTTCCAACCAGTTGGACGTGCTCCACAAGGCCTTAAACCGACTCAAGGACGACCTCGATCGGCCGAGCACCTCCGGAATGGACCCGAGTAGCCGGGAGACCGACGGCCTGCTCACAATCGCCACCTTCCAGGAAGAGATGGGCATCCTGCAGAAACAAATACAGGCCATCGCCAACAGGCCTGTGGCGTCCCCTCCACCACCACAACCACCAATAAACCTGACACACCATCTAGACCCCATTAAGGAAAGGCTGGAGATTGTTTCGGCTGACCTCCGCGTACTGCGTGACAAAGAGCCGCCAGTCCAGGCGCCCCCGGCGCTGAATCTGGAGGCGGAACTAGCGGTCGGGGAGGTCAAAAAGACCCTTCAGACCATCCAGAAGGGAGTGGCCGAATTGGGCAAAGCTGAAAAACCGGCCCCACAACAGCAGGGCCCCCAAACCTTTGCCCAGGTCGCCAGTAAGCCGAAGCCTCCGAAACCCCCAACACAACCCAACCACACCCTGATCGTCTCGTCGACGAACCCCCAGCACACTGGGGACAACGTTATCGAGAGGATCAGGACCGCCCTGGACCTCAAAACCACCGGAGCCCGAGTCGACACCGTCCGGAAAGCGCGGAACCAGAAAGTGGTCCTGAGATGCGCGAGTAAGGTGGACTTGCATAAAATCAAGGAGCAAGTCCAGTCGAACGCAGGGCTAAAGGTCCAGGAGCCTAAGCCTCTAAACCCCCTCGTCTGCATCAAAGGGGTGCTGTCCAGCTACAGCGACGGGGAGATCGTCGATCTCCTTAAGGCACAGAATAAACACCTTCTGCATAACGTCGCTGTGGATGGACAGACCATAAAGGTGCGCTTTAGGAAACGCGCAAGAAACCCCCATGAATGCCATCCTGTCCTGGAGCTCTCCCCAGACCTGTGGAAAAGCTACACAGCAGTGCAGAAAGTACATGTGGGCATCAAGCGATGCTCGATCGAGGATCAGTCCCCTCTCGTACAGTGCACAAAGTGCCTTGGGTATGGACACAACAAGTCCATATGCAAGGCAGGTAAAGAAGTCTGCAGTTTCTGCAGCGGAGCACACAACGGAAGGGACTGTCTCGCTCGGGCAGAAGGCAGACAGCCCACATGTATTAACTGCAAGGCAGCACACAGGACGGGCAGCGACCTGGCACACTCAGCGTTCAGCGAAGACTGCCAGGAACGCCAAAAATGGGACGGTATAGCAAGATCTCGCGTTTCCTATTGCTAAAGGCGACCAGGACACCCAACAAACAAGCCATCCAGTCACCCCTCAAAACGCAACAAGACCGACAGCAAGATTACAGTTCATCCAGGTGAATCTTCAGCGCTCCAAGCTGGCCACAGAAGACACAGTGTTGGCCGCGCGCTCATTGCGAACATACGTGCGCTAAGTACTCAGCGTTGGGGTCATTGACCCCTAGGATACGCGTCATGGAAAATAATATCGTGAAGTGCAGTAAATGCAATATAGTCATCAGTGAGGTGTTATCTTTTGTGCAGAACAAAATTGACGTCATGGACAATGAAAGTCTAATACAGATATGTAAAAGTGGTTTTACAGAAGATGATATAAAGTGCGCAAAGAGCTTACTGTTTCAAGCTATTCCGAATAGTAAGCGTATGATAGCACGGAAAAATAAAGGGAAATCGGTGAGAGATCTGGAGGACATAATAGAACTTTTTAAAGAAACGGATCCAGAGGTCATTCCGGTATTTGTTGCGAAAGATCTACAAAAATTACCACCTATAACGTTCGATCATGTCGATGTCACCAACCTGTTAAAGAATATTCTTGTACTACAATCGGAGATTAAATATGTGAAAGAGAACTATGCCACTATTAAGATAGTTGAAGAAATTAATAGAAAAATGGATCTGCATAGTCTACACCACTCGCCAATAGAACACTCTCAAGGCAACATAAACAGACAGAGAGGTGCGTACCTACTCGAAGAGAGTTCATACTTAGAAATGTGTGACTCCAAATGTGAGGGTAACGGAACAACTACACATCGGGCAGAAAAAACGAATGATATGTGCGTACTGACAGAGTTATTACGTGCGGGGTCATCGACCGCGGAGCCGATAGATAATAAGTCTCGCACATTTCAAGGACATACGGCTGCTTTGTCACCGCGAGCACTCACGCGCACATCGAATGCGGATAGTCCCGTCTCGCTTCCGCATGCAGTAACTAAGGAGCGACGCGTGGAGGCTATGAATGGGACTGCGGAAAGTGAAAGTGAAGGCGGCGCGTGCGTTCAAGTGGAAGGAGTGCAGAATGATAACATGCATAGGCTGCAGGAGCGGAGTGCGGGTGAGACGGACAAAACATGGGCGTCTATTGCAGAGGAAGGGGGACCTTGGAAGCAGGTTACTTATAATAAGCGTGTAAACAACCGTTTTATTGGGAAAAAGGGAAGGGCTACGGCGCAACCTAATAGTAATTTTAAAGCTGCAGATATTCGTATCCCTTTCTACATATATAATGTTGATAAAGGAGCCTCGGAAAGTGATGTTGCGGAGTATGTGTTAAGTAGGACACAAGTTGTCGTGTCGCCTGAAAAAGTAAATATGAAATTACCAAAGGATTACATAGCATACAAGTTTCTCATTCCGAAGTTTAAGTTATCAATATTTATGGACGAAAACTTGTGGCCGGACGGTGTATCTTTTAGGCAATTTATTACGTTCAGAGGCATAGGTCAGGCTCGGAAAAATTATCAATTTAGACGTTAATTTTAATGGCTAATAGGACAAGTGTTAAGTTTATATCTTTTAACTGTAAGAGTGTAAAGCGGTCACAGCAGTGTGTGAAGAATCTGTGTTCGAGTGCGGACGTAATAGCCTTGCAGGAGACGTGGCTATTACCACATGAAATTCCGTTGCTCGGTAACATAGATGAGGACTTTAGCTATACTGGTAAGTCTGCAGTGGATATTTCAGGTGGTTTGTTAAGAGGCAGACCGTACGGAGGAGTGGGTATATTGTGGCGAAAAAGTCTTTTTAACGTTGTTAATGTAGTGCAGTGCCAAAGTGACAGATTGACTGCTATAAAAATGTCAATAGCGAACAAGGACATATTAGTGTTTTCTATTTATATGCCTACTGACTCGACGGAAAATCTTATCGAGTTTACTAATTGTTTGGGGGAGGTAGCTTCTATTATTGAAAACTGTGATATTGAATCTGTGTTTATGTTGGGGGATTTTAATGCGCATCCGAATCAGCTGTTTGGGGTTGAATTGGAAAATTTTTGCGAAGGGCAAAGATGGGTATGCGCGGATATGAGGGCGCTGGGTGTGGGGTCAGACACGTACACATTTATCAGTGACGCACACGGTTGTAAAAGATGGCTAGACCACTGTCTTGTAACCGAGGCAGCATGGAGGTCTGTTAGTAATGTGCAAGTGTGCCATGGTGTGTACTGGTCTGATCACCTCCCATTAGTGGTTGAATGTAACCTGGAATTAGTAATACCGAAGAAAATTGTGATAAAGAAAACTAATAACAAAGTAGTGTGGGGAGAAAGGGACAAAAAACAAATTGAAACGTATGAGCAAATATGTAACCGTAATTTAAGAGAAATTGATTTTCCTACCGAGTTAAGAGGATGTGCTGATACGAATTGTAATGATACCAGTCATAAAAAAGTCATTGATAAATTGTATAGTGACATCATTAGCTCCATTAAGGAGGCTGCTATTCAGAGTAGCGAATGTAGGGAGGTTCGAAGGGGTGGACATATTGCTGGCTGGAACAGGCATGTTAGGGACTCTCACAGGGAGGCTCGGCTTAATTTTGTGCGGTGGCGTTCTTGTGGAAATCCAGAGTCAGGCCCTATTTGGAAGGTGATGTCAGAGAGTAGGAAAATATTTAAGAAAAATCTTAAATCTCTACAAGACAATCGCGAACAGGTCCGTATGGACATTCTAGCGACGCATCATGACAATAAGTCCTTCAAACAATTCTGGAAGCAGACCAATAAGCTAAACCCTAAGCCGAGTCTCCCGGTGAGTGTTCAGGGCAAAGTGGAAGCAGTGGACATCGCCAACATATTCAGGGAGCACTTTCAGACGGAGCAACGGGTACTAGTGCGGAAGGAAGGGCTCCAGGCTGCAGGTCCTCTACGTGATGAGCCCGTTAGAATAACATCTAAGGAAGTGTCGCGGGTTTTACATAACATGTGTAAGGGTAGGTCTCCTGGACACGACGGACTTAGCGTGGAGCATCTGAAGCATGGGGGTCCTCACCTGTGTAGGG
This sequence comes from Cosmia trapezina, assembly GCA_905163495.3. NCBI lineage: Eukaryota > Metazoa > Arthropoda > Insecta > Lepidoptera > Noctuidae > Cosmia > Cosmia trapezina. The sequence continues at coordinate 3,643,166 of LR991050.1, forward strand.
TGTTGGCGATGTTTTACACTTTTTGTTTACGTCATGCTTATTTGCCTGAGGATATTATGAAGGCGGTTGTAGTACCCATTGTGAAAAATAAAACAGGGGATGTCAGTGACAAACACAATTACAGGCCTATTACATTGGCTACTATAGCTGCCAAGGTGCTTGACGGTGTGCTGAATGGTCATCTTTCTCAGTCTGTAGTACTTGAAGACGCCCAATTTGGGTTTAGGCCTGGCCTCTCTACTGAGAGTGCTATATTAGTCCTGAAGCATACCGTCAGGTACTACACTGACCGTAGGACGCCAGTATATGCTGCCTTTTTGGACCTCTCAAAGGCTTTTGATCATGTAAATTATGATAGACTGTGGGATAAGCTTAGGGAGAACAAAGTGCCTGAGGGTGTTACTAGTATATTTAAGTACTGGTACCGCCATCAGACGAATTATGTGAGGTGGGCGGGGTCTTTTTCAGATGCCTATCAGTTGGAGGGTGGTGTGAGGCAGGGGGGAGTAAGCTCCCCTACGCTTTTTAACATTTACGTGAGGGAGCTGGTGCGTGAGCTCAATGGCACCAGGGTAGGATGTTCTATAGATGGTCAGATTGTGAATAACATTAGTTACGCTGACGACATGGTGCTGTTGAGCCCATCGATCAGCGCCCTGCGGAGACTGCTGGGCATCTGTGAGGAATATGCTAAGACGCACGGATTGACATATAATGTCAAGAAGAGCGAACTGCTGGTGTTTCGGGCGGGGCGCATGACGCCTTCTTGTGTACCGCCCGTGACGCTGGGAGGAGTGGCGTTAAATAGGGTCAGCCAGTTTGTGTACCTTGGCCATGTGGTAAATGAGGACCTGGCTGACGATCCGGATATAGAGCGGGAACGCAGGGGGCTGGCGGTTCGGTGTAATATGCTGGCCCGCAGGTTTTATAGGTGTAGTAGGGAGGTAAAAAAGACGTTATTTAGGGCCTACTGCCAATCCTACTATACCTGTAGCCTGTGGGTCAGTTACACACAGCGGGTCGTCAGCGCCCTGCGGGTGCAGTACAACAATGCTTTCAGGTTGCTGATGGGACTGCCTAGGTATTGCAGCGCATCAGCGATGTTTGCTGACGCACAAGTGGATGGCTTCCATGCCATAATCCGTAAGCGAGCGGCATCGCTGATGCGCAGGGTGAGGGACAGTTCCAACGGCTACCTGAAGGTCATTGCTGAGAGGGTAGAAAGTCCTCTATGGAGGCAGTGGATACGCATCCACGTTAGATAATAGTTCCTATTGTATATACTAACATTTATTTTTAAGTTCTTTTACATGTATTTACTAACACTATATGGACACCTTTAGTCTGAAATAAAGAAATTGAATTGAATTGAATTGAAGAACTCCACATGGCGGCTCAGGCAAAGGGAGTTTCGGTAGCACTTGTCCAAGAGCCCTATGTGGGAAGGACAGGTGTGATGAAACAAAATCCTGGCACGAGAGTCATCCAGTGCAGCCTCAGCCGCCAAAAACCAGTTAAAGCGGCAATCGTTGTTTTCGGAAACCACCTGGAGGTCATCCACGACCCCCAGCTCGTGACCGAGAACATCGCTGCCGTTTTGCTGAAGGTGGGCCAGCTCAGTTTTGGGGCACTGTCGGTCTATTTTGAGGGTGACCAAGATATCGAACCCTACCTTTCCACAACACACACGGTAATTCACAAACTACACACACAGAACATCCTGGTGGGAGGAGACGTAAACGCCTGGAGCCCGTGGTGGGGAAGTGTTTCCGAAAACCACCGTGGGGCGTCGTACAATTCATTCCTCAATGAGCGGGATCTCCACATCCTGAATATGGGTCAAACGCCAACTTTTGAGACCTACAGAGGGGACAGGTGGTGTACGAGCATTGTCGATGTGACGGCATGCAGTCTGTCGCTGCTGGGCAAAGTCGAGGATTGGCGAGTAGAAAGAAGTCTTACAACATCAGATCACAACGCAGTTACCTTCTCGATGCGACTAGAGAAGGCCTTGGAACCCCTAAGGCCGATCTCTACGCGTATATATAACACCAAGAAGGCTAAGTGGTCGGACTTCAGCACGCACTTCAAGACCAGCCTGGCGGACAGTGAAATTACACCACCCGGAGTCTCGAGTGTCTCGAACCCAGAGGATCTGGAGACCCTTATCACAAAATATACGCACACCATCCACCGCTCATGCGAGGAAGCGATCCCAAAACTGGGGTCGCCAAAATACGACGCCAAGCCCCCATGGTGGAATCCTTCTCTAGACCGTCTCAAAAAAGACGCGCTGACTAAGAAGAGAAGGATCCGTAATGCAGCCGCAAGTCGGAGACACTTCACCATCCAGGAATACGTGCTGGCCAAGAACACTTACACAACAGCAGCAACGGAAGCAGCCACAGCCAACTGGAAGAAGTTCTGCTCGAAGCAGGACCGAGAGAGCATGTGGGACGGCATCTACAGGGTACTAAGGAAGACAGCCAGAAGACAGGATGACACCCTCCTAAGAAATACCGCAGGCGAGACGCTCAGCCCTGAGCAATCTGCGGATCTCCTGGCAAAAACCTTTTACCCTGACGACTCAACAGACGCCGAACAGCCATACCACATGGGGCTAAGGAGGCTAGCGGAGGATAAAAACCCACAAGGACTGTCTGCCGATGATCCACCCTTCACGACCGCGGAGCTGGAAATGGTCCTCCAAGACCAAAATCCGAAAAAAGCCCCCGGTCCCGACGGATTAACGGCGGACATCTGCACTGCGGCAATAAACTGCGATCGGGAGGTGTTCTTGGCGATAGCCAATAGGTGCTTGTCGCTGTCACACTTCCCGAAGCAGTGGAAGGTCGCCCACGTGTGCATTCTCCGCAAGCCAGGTAAAGACGACTACACCAGCCCAAAGTCGTACCGGCCAATAGGTCTCCTCTCGGTCCTGGGAAAGATCGTCGAAAAACTTCTGGTAGGCCGTCTTCAGTGGCACTTCCTCCCAACACTGCACACCAACCAATACGGATTCATGCCACAGCGCGGAACTGAGGACGCCCTCTATGACCTAATGGGCCACATACGGGCCGAAATCAAAGCCAAGAAGATCGTGCTTTTGATATCATTGGACATAGAGGGGGCCTTCGATAACGCGTGGTGGCCATCACTGAAACAACAAATGGTAGCCAAGAATTGTCCAGCGAACATCTATGCTCTTGTAACCTCATACCTGGAAGACCGGAACATCAGGGTCAACTACGCCAGAGCGACTAGCGAAAAGGGAACCACGAAAGGATGCGTCCAGGGCTCAATAGCCGGTCCGACGTTTTGGAACCTTATCCTAGACTCGCTCCTACACAAAATGGATAGTATGGGAGTTTATTGTCAGGCCTTCGCAGACGACGTCGTCCTGGTTTTCTCGGACTTTACATCAGGTCCCCTGCAGCAATCAGCCAACAAGACGTTAGACATAGTATCGGAATGGGGCGTCCAAAACAAGCTACGTTTCGCCGCGCACAAGACCAACGCGATGGTGTTAACGAAGAAGCTGAAGTACGACCTTCCGGTACTCCATATGTCGGGCACGCGGCTGAACCTGGTCGAAGAGGTCAAGCTGTTGGGTCTCACAATAGACTCCAAACTCACCTTCAACGCGCACGTGTCTGCGACCTGTAAAAAGGCTGCAGATATTTACAAGCAGTTGGCATGTGCGGCGAGGGTGACTTGGGGTCTTAACAAGGAGATAATCAGGACGATATA
>LR991050.1:3649415-3657540 GCA_905163495.3 Cosmia trapezina
AAATTTTTCCCTTCATTGACATAGACAAAATTTTTAAATTTTTACAAAAAGTTATTTTCAAAAATTAATATCTCAAAATCTTACTGTAACCCCGCATTTTTTATAAATTTAATAAATACTTACCTGCCTTACCTGTATCCTGGCGCGCGCTCCGCGAGCTCGGGTCCCGTTTGGTAGTCGTTATTCAATTTTTTTGGGCATTTTTCGGTTGAAAAACAGGTTTTTTGACCGAAAATCAAAATTTTTGTTTTAAATAAATTCCAAAAACTGCATAGGTCGCTAGCCCGCGCCGAGACGCGTCTCAGGACACCTCGCGCGTGCGCCTAGCGCAAATAAAACTTCAAAAAATTTCGCTAAATTCAATATCGCATACCTACAAAATCCACCTTAGGGAGACAATAAACACTACAAATCGTTATAACTTTGCATCCAGGAGACGCATTTTGAAGCTGTTTTCAGCCATTTTGAACTTGTATAGGCTCCCTCCTAATTTGAGACAAATAAAAATAGACAAAAGAGAAAATTAATTTTCTCCTCTCATCGACTTAGAAAAATTATCAATATTTTTCATAGAACACGTCATAATTTTGCATCTAGGTGACGCATCCTAACGCTGTTTTCAGCTGTTTTCATCATAGATAGGCTCCCTGCAAATTATTGACTAGTTAAAATAAGTAGGAACGCGAAAAAATTTTTCCCTTCATTGACATAGACAAAATTTTTAAATTTTTACAAAAAGTTATTTTCAAAAATTAATATCTCAAAATCTTACTGTAACCCCGCATTTTTTATAAATTTAATAAATACTTACCTGCCTTACCTGTATCCTGGCGCGCGCTCCGCGAGCTCGGGTCCCGTTTGGTAGTCGTTATTCAATTTTTTTGGGCATTTTTCGGTTGAAAAACAGGTTTTTTGACCGAAAATCAAAATTTTTGTTTTAAATAAATTCCAAAAACTGCATAGGTCGCTAGCCCGCGCCGAGACGCGTCTCAGGACACCTCGCGCGTGCGCCTAGCGCAAATAAAACTTCAAAAAATTTCGCTAAATTCAATATCGCATACCTACAAAATCCACCTTAGGGAGACAATAAACACTACAAATCGTTATAACTTTGCATCCAGGAGACGCATTTTGAAGCTGTTTTCAGCCATTTTGAACTTGTATAGGCTCCCTCCTAATTTGAGACAAATAAAAATAGACAAAAGAGAAAATTAATTTTCTCCTCTCATCGACTTAGAAAAATTATCAATATTTTTCATAGAACACGTCATAATTTTGCATCTAGGTGACGCATCCTAACGCTGTTTTCAGCTGTTTTCATCATAGATAGGCTCCCTGCAAATTATTGACTAGTTAAAATAAGTAGGAACGCGAAAAAATTTTTCCCTTCATTGACATAGACAAAATTTTTAAATTTTTACAAAAAGTTATTTTCAAAAATTAATATCTCAAAATCTTACTGTAACCCCGCATTTTTTATAAATTTAATAAATACTTACCTGCCTTACCTGTATCCTGGCGCGCGCTCCGCGAGCTCGGGTCCCGTTTGGTAGTCGTTATTCAATTTTTTTGGGCATTTTTCGGTTGAAAAACAGGTTTTTTGACCGAAAATCAAAATTTTTGTTTTAAATAAATTCCAAAAACTGCATAGGTCGCTAGCCCGCGCCGAGACGCGTCTCAGGACACCTCGCGCGTGCGCCTAGCGCAAATAAAACTTCAAAAAATTTCGCTAAATTCAATATCGCATACCTACAAAATCCACCTTAGGGAGACAATAAACACTACAAATCGTTATAACTTTGCATCCAGGAGACGCATTTTGAAGCTGTTTTCAGCCATTTTGAACTTGTATAGGCTCCCTCCTAATTTGAGACAAATAAAAATAGACAAAAGAGAAAATTAATTTTCTCCTCTCATCGACTTAGAAAAATTATCAATATTTTTCATAGAACACGTCATAATTTTGCATCTAGGTGACGCATCCTAACGCTGTTTTCAGCTGTTTTCATCATAGATAGGCTCCCTGCAAATTATTGACTAGTTAAAATAAGTAGGAACGCGAAAAAATTTTTCCCTTCATTGACATAGACAAAATTTTTAAATTTTTACAAAAAGTTATTTTCAAAAATTAATATCTCAAAATCTTACTGTAACCCCGCATTTTTTATAAATTTAATAAATACTTACCTGCCTTACCTGTATCCTGGCGCGCGCTCCGCGAGCTCGGGTCCCGTTTGGTAGTCGTTATTCAATTTTTTTGGGCATTTTTCGGTTGAAAAACAGGTTTTTTGACCGAAAATCAAAATTTTTGTTTTAAATAAATTCCAAAAACTGCATAGGTCGCTAGCCCGCGCCGAGACGCGTCTCAGGACACCTCGCGCGTGCGCCTAGCGCAAATAAAACTTCAAAAAATTTCGCTAAATTCAATATCGCATACCTACAAAATCCACCTTAGGGAGACAATAAACACTACAAATCGTTATAACTTTGCATCCAGGAGACGCATTTTGAAGCTGTTTTCAGCCATTTTGAACTTGTATAGGCTCCCTCCTAATTTGAGACAAATAAAAATAGACAAAAGAGAAAATTAATTTTCTCCTCTCATCGACTTAGAAAAATTATCAATATTTTTCATAGAACACGTCATAATTTTGCATCTAGGTGACGCATCCTAACGCTGTTTTCAGCTGTTTTCATCATAGATAGGCTCCCTGCAAATTATTGACTAGTTAAAATAAGTAGGAACGCGAAAAAATTTTTCCCTTCATTGACATAGACAAAATTTTTAAATTTTTACAAAAAGTTATTTTCAAAAATTAATATCTCAAAATCTTACTGTAACCCCGCATTTTTTATAAATTTAATAAATACTTACCTGCCTTACCTGTATCCTGGCGCGCGCTCCGCGAGCTCGGGTCCCGTTTGGTAGTCGTTATTCAATTTTTTTGGGCATTTTTCGGTTGAAAAACAGGTTTTTTGACCGAAAATCAAAATTTTTGTTTTAAATAAATTCCAAAAACTGCATAGGTCGCTAGCCCGCGCCGAGACGCGTCTCAGGACACCTCGCGCGTGCGCCTAGCGCAAATAAAACTTCAAAAAATTTCGCTAAATTCAATATCGCATACCTACAAAATCCACCTTAGGGAGACAATAAACACTACAAATCGTTATAACTTTGCATCCAGGAGACGCATTTTGAAGCTGTTTTCAGCCATTTTGAACTTGTATAGGCTCCCTCCTAATTTGAGACAAATAAAAATAGACAAAAGAGAAAATTAATTTTCTCCTCTCATCGACTTAGAAAAATTATCAATATTTTTCATAGAACACGTCATAATTTTGCATCTAGGTGACGCATCCTAACGCTGTTTTCAGCTGTTTTCATCATAGATAGGCTCCCTGCAAATTATTGACTAGTTAAAATAAGTAGGAACGCGAAAAAATTTTTCCCTTCATTGACATAGACAAAATTTTTAAATTTTTACAAAAAGTTATTTTCAAAAATTAATATCTCAAAATCTTACTGTAACCCCGCATTTTTTATAAATTTAATAAATACTTACCTGCCTTACCTGTATCCTGGCGCGCGCTCCGCGAGCTCGGGTCCCGTTTGGTAGTCGTTATTCAATTTTTTTGGGCATTTTTCGGTTGAAAAACAGGTTTTTTGACCGAAAATCAAAATTTTTGTTTTAAATAAATTCCAAAAACTGCATAGGTCGCTAGCCCGCGCCGAGACGCGTCTCAGGACACCTCGCGCGTGCGCCTAGCGCAAATAAAACTTCAAAAAATTTCGCTAAATTCAATATCGCATACCTACAAAATCCACCTTAGGGAGACAATAAACACTACAAATCGTTATAACTTTGCATCCAGGAGACGCATTTTGAAGCTGTTTTCAGCCATTTTGAACTTGTATAGGCTCCCTCCTAATTTGAGACAAATAAAAATAGACAAAAGAGAAAATTAATTTTCTCCTCTCATCGACTTAGAAAAATTATCAATATTTTTCATAGAACACGTCATAATTTTGCATCTAGGTGACGCATCCTAACGCTGTTTTCAGCTGTTTTCATCATAGATAGGCTCCCTGCAAATTATTGACTAGTTAAAATAAGTAGGAACGCGAAAAAATTTTTCCCTTCATTGACATAGACAAAATTTTTAAATTTTTACAAAAAGTTATTTTCAAAAATTAATATCTCAAAATCTTACTGTAACCCCGCATTTTTTATAAATTTAATAAATACTTACCTGCCTTACCTGTATCCTGGCGCGCGCTCCGCGAGCTCGGGTCCCGTTTGGTAGTCGTTATTCAATTTTTTTGGGCATTTTTCGGTTGAAAAACAGGTTTTTTGACCGAAAATCAAAATTTTTGTTTTAAATAAATTCCAAAAACTGCATAGGTCGCTAGCCCGCGCCGAGACGCGTCTCAGGACACCTCGCGCGTGCGCCTAGCGCAAATAAAACTTCAAAAAATTTCGCTAAATTCAATATCGCATACCTACAAAATCCACCTTAGGGAGACAATAAACACTACAAATCGTTATAACTTTGCATCCAGGAGACGCATTTTGAAGCTGTTTTCAGCCATTTTGAACTTGTATAGGCTCCCTCCTAATTTGAGACAAATAAAAATAGACAAAAGAGAAAATTAATTTTCTCCTCTCATCGACTTAGAAAAATTATCAATATTTTTCATAGAACACGTCATAATTTTGCATCTAGGTGACGCATCCTAACGCTGTTTTCAGCTGTTTTCATCATAGATAGGCTCCCTGCAAATTATTGACTAGTTAAAATAAGTAGGAACGCGAAAAAATTTTTCCCTTCATTGACATAGACAAAATTTTTAAATTTTTACAAAAAGTTATTTTCAAAAATTAATATCTCAAAATCTTACTGTAACCCCGCATTTTTTATAAATTTAATAAATACTTACCTGCCTTACCTGTATCCTGGCGCGCGCTCCGCGAGCTCGGGTCCCGTTTGGTAGTCGTTATTCAATTTTTTTGGGCATTTTTCGGTTGAAAAACAGGTTTTTTGACCGAAAATCAAAATTTTTGTTTTAAATAAATTCCAAAAACTGCATAGGTCGCTAGCCCGCGCCGAGACGCGTCTCAGGACACCTCGCGCGTGCGCCTAGCGCAAATAAAACTTCAAAAAATTTCGCTAAATTCAATATCGCATACCTACAAAATCCACCTTAGGGAGACAATAAACACTACAAATCGTTATAACTTTGCATCCAGGAGACGCATTTTGAAGCTGTTTTCAGCCATTTTGAACTTGTATAGGCTCCCTCCTAATTTGAGACAAATAAAAATAGACAAAAGAGAAAATTAATTTTCTCCTCTCATCGACTTAGAAAAATTATCAATATTTTTCATAGAACACGTCATAATTTTGCATCTAGGTGACGCATCCTAACGCTGTTTTCAGCTGTTTTCATCATAGATAGGCTCCCTGCAAATTATTGACTAGTTAAAATAAGTAGGAACGCGAAAAAATTTTTCCCTTCATTGACATAGACAAAATTTTTAAATTTTTACAAAAAGTTATTTTCAAAAATTAATATCTCAAAATCTTACTGTAACCCCGCATTTTTTATAAATTTAATAAATACTTACCTGCCTTACCTGTATCCTGGCGCGCGCTCCGCGAGCTCGGGTCCCGTTTGGTAGTCGTTATTCAATTTTTTTGGGCATTTTTCGGTTGAAAAACAGGTTTTTTGACCGAAAATCAAAATTTTTGTTTTAAATAAATTCCAAAAACTGCATAGGTCGCTAGCCCGCGCCGAGACGCGTCTCAGGACACCTCGCGCGTGCGCCTAGCGCAAATAAAACTTCAAAAAATTTCGCTAAATTCAATATCGCATACCTACAAAATCCACCTTAGGGAGACAATAAACACTACAAATCGTTATAACTTTGCATCCAGGAGACGCATTTTGAAGCTGTTTTCAGCCATTTTGAACTTGTATAGGCTCCCTCCTAATTTGAGACAAATAAAAATAGACAAAAGAGAAAATTAATTTTCTCCTCTCATCGACTTAGAAAAATTATCAATATTTTTCATAGAACACGTCATAATTTTGCATCTAGGTGACGCATCCTAACGCTGTTTTCAGCTGTTTTCATCATAGATAGGCTCCCTGCAAATTATTGACTAGTTAAAATAAGTAGGAACGCGAAAAAATTTTTCCCTTCATTGACATAGACAAAATTTTTAAATTTTTACAAAAAGTTATTTTCAAAAATTAATATCTCAAAATCTTACTGTAACCCCGCATTTTTTATAAATTTAATAAATACTTACCTGCCTTACCTGTATCCTGGCGCGCGCTCCGCGAGCTCGGGTCCCGTTTGGTAGTCGTTATTCAATTTTTTTGGGCATTTTTCGGTTGAAAAACAGGTTTTTTGACCGAAAATCAAAATTTTTGTTTTAAATAAATTCCAAAAACTGCATAGGTCGCTAGCCCGCGCCGAGACGCGTCTCAGGACACCTCGCGCGTGCGCCTAGCGCAAATAAAACTTCAAAAAATTTCGCTAAATTCAATATCGCATACCTACAAAATCCACCTTAGGGAGACAATAAACACTACAAATCGTTATAACTTTGCATCCAGGAGACGCATTTTGAAGCTGTTTTCAGCCATTTTGAACTTGTATAGGCTCCCTCCTAATTTGAGACAAATAAAAATAGACAAAAGAGAAAATTAATTTTCTCCTCTCATCGACTTAGAAAAATTATCAATATTTTTCATAGAACACGTCATAATTTTGCATCTAGGTGACGCATCCTAACGCTGTTTTCAGCTGTTTTCATCATAGATAGGCTCCCTGCAAATTATTGACTAGTTAAAATAAGTAGGAACGCGAAAAAATTTTTCCCTTCATTGACATAGACAAAATTTTTAAATTTTTACAAAAAGTTATTTTCAAAAATTAATATCTCAAAATCTTACTGTAACCCCGCATTTTTTATAAATTTAATAAATACTTACCTGCCTTACCTGTATCCTGGCGCGCGCTCCGCGAGCTCGGGTCCCGTTTGGTAGTCGTTATTCAATTTTTTTGGGCATTTTTCGGTTGAAAAACAGGTTTTTTGACCGAAAATCAAAATTTTTGTTTTAAATAAATTCCAAAAACTGCATAGGTCGCTAGCCCGCGCCGAGACGCGTCTCAGGACACCTCGCGCGTGCGCCTAGCGCAAATAAAACTTCAAAAAATTTCGCTAAATTCAATATCGCATACCTACAAAATCCACCTTAGGGAGACAATAAACACTACAAATCGTTATAACTTTGCATCCAGGAGACGCATTTTGAAGCTGTTTTCAGCCATTTTGAACTTGTATAGGCTCCCTCCTAATTTGAGACAAATAAAAATAGACAAAAGAGAAAATTAATTTTCTCCTCTCATCGACTTAGAAAAATTATCAATATTTTTCATAGAACACGTCATAATTTTGCATCTAGGTGACGCATCCTAACGCTGTTTTCAGCTGTTTTCATCATAGATAGGCTCCCTGCAAATTATTGACTAGTTAAAATAAGTAGGAACGCGAAAAAATTTTTCCCTTCATTGACATAGACAAAATTTTTAAATTTTTACAAAAAGTTATTTTCAAAAATTAATATCTCAAAATCTTACTGTAACCCCGCATTTTTTATAAATTTAATAAATACTTACCTGCCTTACCTGTATCCTGGCGCGCGCTCCGCGAGCTCGGGTCCCGTTTGGTAGTCGTTATTCAATTTTTTTGGGCATTTTTCGGTTGAAAAACAGGTTTTTTGACCGAAAATCAAAATTTTGTTTTAAATAAATTCCAAAAACTGCATAGGTCGCTAGCCCGCGCCGAGACGCGTCTCAGGACACCTCGCGCGTGCGCCTAGCGCAAATAAAACTTCAAAAAATTTCGCTAAATTCAATATCGCATACCTACAAAATCCACCTTAGGGAGACAATAAACACTACAAATCGTTATAACTTTGCATCCAGGAGACGCATTTTGAAGCTGTTTTCAGCCATTTTGAACTTGTATAGGCTCCCTCCCTAATTTGAGACAAATAAAAATAGACAAAAGAGAAAATTAATTTTCTCCTCTCATCGACTTAGAAAAATTT